>RCUC01159558.1:0-55904 GCA_003697995.1 Taxidea taxus jeffersonii
CCTCTTCGACCTCAGCCGCAGCAACTTCTTCCTAGGAACAACGCCAAAGGCAAGGGAAGCAAGGGAAAAAATGAACTATTGGGACTTCATCAAGATCAAAAGCTTTTGCGCAGCAAAGGAAACAGTCAACAAAACCAAAAGACAACTGACAGAGTGGGAGAAGATATTTGCAAACGACATATCAGATAAAGGGCTAGTATCCAAAATCTACAAAGAGCTTAGCAAACTCAACACCCAAAGGACAAACAATCCAATCAAGAAATGGGCAGAGGACATGAACAGACATTTCTGCAAAGAAGACATCCAGATGGCCAACAGACACATGAAACAGTGCTCCACATCACTGGGCATCAGGGAAATACAAATCAAAACCACAATGAGATACCACCTCACACCAGTCAGAATGGCTAAAATGAACAAGTCAGGAAATGACAGATGCTGGTGAGGATGTGGAGAAAGGGGAACCCTCCTACACTGTTGGTGGGAATGCAAGCTGGTGCAACCACTCTGGAAAACAGCATGGAGGTTCCTCAAAAAATTGAAAATAGAGCTACGTTATGACCCAGCGATTGCACTACTGGGTATTTACCCTAAAGATACAAACGTAGTGATCCAAAGGGGCACATGTACCCGAATGTTTATAGCAGCAATGTTCACAATAGCCAAGTTATGGAAAGAACCTAGATGTCCATCAGCAGATGAACAGAAGATGTCGTATATATACACAGTGGAATACTATGCAGCCATCAAAAGAAATGAAATCTTACCATTTGTGACGACATGGATGGAACTAGAGCGTATTATGCTTAGTGAAATAAGTCAACTGGAGAAAGACAACTATCACATGATCTCCCTGATATTAGGAAGTGGAGATGCAACGGGGGTGGGGGTTAAGGTGGTAGGAAAAGAAAAAATGAAACAAGATGGGATCGGGAGGGAGACAAACCAAAAGAGACTCTTAATGTCATAAAACAAACTGAGGGGTGTGGAGGGGAGAGGGGTTGGGAGAGGGTGGTGGGGTTACATTATATGTTTAAATTTAAAAAAAGCTTAAATAAAATAAAATAGTAAAAGCAAAACAAAAGCTAAATAAACATTATGTTCTAGGCATTGCAAGTACATCCTCAATGTAGTACCTGACAGTAAAGCCATTTTCAAAACCTTTTTATTTTGAAATATTTTAGAATTACTGAAGAGTTGCAAAAATAGCCCAGGGTTCCTCTATATACCCTTTCCCCAGCTTCCCCTAATGTCAACATTTTATACAACCATGGTACAATTATCAAAATGAGGAAGATAACATTGGTACAGAACTATTAGCTAAATTATTCCAGGGTTTTGTTTTGTTTTTGTATTTCTCGTACTTGGTGTTCCCTGAGTTTCTTAGATCTGTGGTTTGGTGTCTGTCATTCATTTTGGGAAATTCAGAGCCAGTAGTTCTTCAGATATTTCTTCAAATATGTCTTCTCTCTTCTGGAATTCCAGTTATGTGTATGTCACACTGCTTGACATTGTCTCACAGCTCTTGGATGTTCTGTTCCTTTGTTTTCACTTTTTTCCTCTTTATGTTATCCAGTTTTTGTAACTTTTAGTAACCTACTTCCAGTCAACCGACTCTTCCCTCAGCAGAGAGAGGGTTATGCATGAGCCCGCCATCCCAGGCATTCTTTATCTCTATTACTGTATTTTTTAGTTTCTACATTTCCATTTGACTCTTAGAGTTTCCACCTCCCTGCTGAAATGACCTGATTGCCCATGTGGTCCACTTTTTCTGCTAGAGCCTTTAACATATTGGTCATAGCTATTTTAAATTCCTCGGCAGATGATTCTAGCATCTCTGTCCTATCTGAGTCTGGTTCTGATGATCACTTTGTGTCCTGAATTTTTCCCTGCCTCATAATTTTTATTGAAAGCCAGACATCTTGTGTAGCCCGTAGAGACTGAGGTGGTATTTATCCTTGGAGATGACATACTTCTTCTCCTAGGTCGTGTGTGTGTGTGTGTGGGTGTGTGTGTGTGTGTGTGGGTGTGTGGGTGTGTGTAGGGGGGAGTCATCTAGTCAGTAGTGAGGCTGGGTTTGAAGTTTGTTGTTGCTATGGTTACCCTCAGAGCACCACAGCCTTCAGATTCCTCTTGTGATACCTTGTGTTTAGAGTGGAGGTTTCTTCCTCTGCCCAGTCCTGCAATTTAGGTCTTCCCTTCTCGCCTCAGAGAAGATCTTCTGGTACTTCTCTCCTGTCCCTCTCAGAAGTTATGTTACTTGTTATTCAGGCTTGTAGGCTTCACCCTGCAGGAGAGTGGGAAGTCCCTGGTGGTCCACTGTGTCACTAGGTCTCAGGGTGTTCTAATCTGCCTCCAGCAATAAGGCTTTTTCACTTCTCCCTTCCCTTAGTTGCAATGAGTTTCAGCAGTTCCTTGAGGGTAAGAATGTTCTTTGCCTAAGCTTTTTGTTCCTGGGAGAGGAGGCAGGAGAGACAGGAACAGGAAGGATTTCTTGCCCCCTCTGCACATGGCTGCTGTCCTCTCTCCTGGCCCGAACCGCATAGGTATTTTCTTTTTCTTTTTAAAAATTTAAGTATAATTGACATACAATATCCTATTAGTTTCAGGCGCACATACATTACAAAATGATCCCCATCTGTCACCATACAAGTTATTACAGTATTATTGTCTGTATTCTCTATTCTGTGTGTTACATCCCTGTGATTTATTTGTTTCATAATTAGAAGTTTATAACTCTTAATCCCCTTCATCTATTTTGCTCCCTTCTGTCTTCTGGGAGCCAACAGTTTGTTTCCTATGTCAATGAATATTTCTGTTTTATTTGTCTAGTTTTTCAGGTTCCACATATAAGTGAAATTGCATGGTATTTATCCTTTCTCTGTTTGACATTTCATTTAGCATCATACCCTCTAAGTCCATCCGTATTGTCAAAATCAGCAAGATTTTATTCTTTCTGTATATCTCTTTGTATGATTTTCTTTATCCATTCACCTACTGATAGATACTTAGGTTGCTTCCATATCTTGCCTCTTGTAAATAATGCTGCTGTGAATGTGGGGGTGTATGTACCTCTTTGACTGGTGGTTTCACTTTCTTCATTTCATCTCCTTCAGTTCAGGAGGATTGCTGGATTGGATGGCAGTTCTACTTTTAATTTTGGGGGGAGTCTCCATACTGTTTTTCATAGTGACTGCACTCATTTATGTTCCTACCAGCAGAGTGCCAGGGTTTCCTTTTCTTGTCATTCGCCAACACTTATTTTTGTTTTTTTGATAATTGCCAGTCTGACAAATATGAAGCGATATCTCATTTTGGTTTAAATTGCATTTCCCTGATGATGGGTGCTACTGAAAATCCTTTCACATGCCTAATGGCCATCTGCATGTCTTTATTTTATTTTAGTTATTATTATTATGTCTTTGGAAAAGTGTCAGGTTCTCTGCCTATTGTTTAATCAGAATTTTTGTTTTTTGATAGTAAGTTGTGTGAATTATTTATATATTTTGCATATTACTTCTTATTAGATGTATGATTTGCAAATAACCTCTTCCATTCAGTAGGTTGCCTTTTTGTTTTGTTGGTGGTTTTCCTTCACTGTACAAAACCTTTTTGGTTTGATATCATCACATTTGTAGCTTTTGTCATACTTACCTGAGAAGACTGGTCCAAAAAAATATTGCTTGAGGCTAACATCAAAGAGTTTACTGCCTATGTTTTCTTTGAGGAGTTTCATGGTTTCAGGTTTTATATTCAGGTCTTTAATCTGTTTTGAATTTATTTATTTTTTAAAATATTTTATTTATTTGACAGAGAGAGATCACAAGTAGGCAGAGAGGCAGGCAGAGAGAGAGGAGGAAGCAGGCTCTCCCCACTGAGCAGAGAGCCCGATGCGGGGCTTGATCCCAGTACCCTGAGGTCATGACCTGAACTGAAGGCAGAGGCTTAACCCACTGAGCCACCCAGGTGCCCCTTGAATTTATTTTTGTGCAGGATATAAGATAATGGTCTAGTTTCATTCTTCTGCATGTAGATATCCAGTTCTCCCAGCACCATTTATTTATTGAAGAGACTGTCTTTTCCACATTGTATATTCTTGCCTCCTTTGTCATAGTTTAATTGGCCATATAATTGTAGGTTTATTTCTGGGTTCTCTATTCTGTTCCATTGATCTATGTGTCTGTTTTTGTGCCAGTACCATACTGTTTTGATTACTATAAATTTGTATTATAGTTTGTAGTTGGGAACTGTGATGCTTCCAGCTTTGTTCTTCTTTCTCAAGATTGCTTTGGCAATTGGGGTCTTTCATGGTTCCATACAGATTTTAGGATTATTTATTCTGGTTCTGTGAAAAATGCTATTGGTATTTTGATGGAGATTGCATTGAATCGGTAAATTTCTTTGGGTAGTATGGACATTTTAACATTAATTCTTCCAATCTATGAATATGAGATATATTTCTATTTATTTGTGTCATCTTTAATTTCTTTCATCACTGTCTTCTAGTTTTCAGAGTACAGGTTTTTTACCTCATTGGTTACACTTATTCCTAAGTATTTCATTCTTTTTGATGCCATTGTATATGAGATTGTATTCTTAATTTCTCTTTCTGAAAGCTCCTTATTAATGTCTAGAAATGCAACTGATCTTTCTGAAAGCTCCTCCTCTTCTTAATTTCTCTTTCTGAAAGCAACTGATTTATGTATGTTAAATTTGTAACCTGTAACTTTACTGAATTCATTTATTAGTTCTAATAGTTTTTTTGGTGGAGTCTTTAGAGTTTCCTATATGAAGAATCTTGTCACCTGCAAATAGTGACCATTTTACTTCTTCCTTTCCAATTTGGATGCCTTTAATCAATCTTTTACCATTTTATATTTTTCTTGCCTGATTGCTATTGCTAGGACTTCCAATGTGGTATTGAATGAAGTGGTGAGAGTGGTTTTCTTTGTCTTGTTCCTGGTCTTAGAGGAAAAGCTTTCCATTTTTACCATTGAATATGATGTTAGCTATGGGTTTGTCATATATGGTCTTTCTTATGTTGAAGTACGTTCCTTTTATACCCATTTTACTGAGTTATTTTTTATAAATGGGTATTGATTTTTGTCAAATTTTTTTTGCATCTTGTTGAGATGATCATATGATTTTTATCCTTCATTTTCTCAATGCAGTATATCATGTTGATTGATTTGCAGATATTGAATCTTCCTGGACCAAATCCCACTTGACCAAGGTGTATGATCCTTTTAATATATTATTGAATTTGCTAATCTTTTGTTGCAGATTTTTGCATCTGTCTTCATCAAGAATATTGGCTTGTAATTTTCTTTTTTTAAATGATGTTCTTGTTTGGCTTTGGAATCAGAGTATTGCTGGCCTCACAAAATGAGTTTGGAAGCATTCCTTCCTCTTCATTTTTTTGGAATAACTTGAGATGGATAGGTATTAATTCTTCTTTATATGTTTGGTATAATCCATTTGTGAAGCCATCTGGTCTTGGACTTGTGTTTTTAGTGAGTATTTAAATTACTGATTCAGTTTCATTACTTGTAATTGGTCTATTCAGATTTTCTATTTCTTTGTGATTCAGTCTTGGGAGGTTGTGTGTTTCTAGGAATTTATCCATTTTTTTTCTAGGTTTTTCAATTTGTTGGCATATTTCAATTTGTTGGTGGTGGTCACTCATGATCCTTTGTATTTCTGTGGGGTTGATTGTAACCTTCTCTTTCATTTATGACTTTATTTATTTGGGCTCTCTATCTTTTCATCTTTATGAGTCTGGCTAGATATTTATTAATTTTATCATTATGAATAACCAGATTTTAGTTCCATTGATATTTTCTCTTGCTTCTTAGACTCTATTTCACTTATTTATGCTCTGGTATTTATTACATCTTTCTACTGATTTTGGGCTTTGTTTATGCTTCATATGAATACTTCAAGGCTTTATGATTTTTCTTTGGTTAGTTAATGAAGTTCCTGAAGAAAAAGCCTGCAAGAAAGTACAGAGTTCTCTACTTTTTTGAACTCTAGGAGCTTCCCTTTTTGCCAGCCTGCTCTTAGCTTCCATCATTCTGTTAATTACTTCTTACCAGTGTCCAGTGGCATATATCCCAATAAATGAGTGCTCAGGTCTCTTTTCTATCTGTGGGCTACTGCCTCTCCTCAGATTTTAGGCCAGCTTTTTGTTCTGTGGACTTTGCTCTCCACTAAGTAAAAAATCAGTCAGGTATTTTTTCATTATAAGTGATGTTTCTCCAAACTCATTATATACTGGAATGGAAACAGAAATGTGAAACCACTTCTTAAAATAATAATTTAAAAGCTACTGATTATTTTGTCTACTTCTGTTTCCCTGTTAATCAATAATCTCTTCTCAAATGTAGTTTCAACCATCATACATGATCCAACAGTTTAAAAGAACTTAATTATATTGATTTTACTGAGTAAGGATGCTGTGGTAATACCCCAAATCTGGAAGTCTGAGTGAAAACCTCAAATTCCATGATCTCTTTTCTGTGACCAACAATCAAAGGAATGGCATTAATTAAAACCCTATCTTGTACTATAACTCCATTCTTTATTTGAATTTATTTGAATTTATTCTTTATTTGAATTTAAATATTAAATGTTGGACACTTGGGTTTTTTCTCAACTGTCATATTATTTTATGAATATGATAATTATAAAATTGTCATAAATGATAATTTATTTATAATGATAATAATGATAGTGATATCATGATAATATAATCATGATAATGATAATTTAATTATAAATGATAATTATAAAACTGTCATATTATCTTATGAATAGAATAATTATAAAATTATTCTTATTGTGACAATTTATAATTTACAAATACACTTCCCCAAATTGGTGGTATTGAGCCATCCCTATCTTCTTCATTGCCAGAATTTGGAATTATTATTTTCCATCTATGTCTTCCTTTCCCCTTCTAGGATCCCTGTTATCCTCATGCCAGTGTTGATATCAGTTCTAAGTCAACCGGATTGGAGGAGTTAAAAGGGTAGTAGAGGGAAAGGAAAACGTAATATCTTATTCCCAACTTAAATATCCACCTTTTTGCTCAGTTCCCTCTCCCTTCCCCTCAGGCCTGGAGACACACACAAACCTTCAGTTAGGAAATAAGCCAAGACTTTAAAACCCCAGGAGGCTATTCACTACCTCTGAATCCTGTCATGGTCCTTTCTCTGGGGGCTTAATCCCAAGCAGTCACCTCAGCTTCATTTCTTTCCGGCACCTATCCTCCTGATCTGGAGCTTGTGCCCTAACCCACCATCAGCAGTGCCTTCGAGTTCCCTCGTCTCCAGTCCCCTACCTGTCTTATTCAAAATGTTGTTCTACCTTTTGAAATCTAAATGTGAACGGAATTCACAGTTACACTCTTCGGTCGATTTATGTAGCACGACAAATACTATATCACAGGCACATAATGGGTTAAAGAGGTTTCTGTGAGCTGGTGTGAGGACTTCACCACAACAGATCACATTGTTTCTGTGCCTTCTGAGTGACTTACAAATAGATTTTGAACATAACCGCTTTGTAAATAGAAGATTACCTATTTCCTTTTCATTGTGAATATTGCTGCCAATGACAGCCAGTGTTTTTCCTGCACTGCAAGTCAGAGTCTCTCTGATTTAGCCAAGAAAAGGGAGCATATGGATGGCAGGGATGAGACTATTTTGACTGTAAGCAAGAGATGGGGGTCTGTAAAGTGTCTTTCCTTTCTCCATCTGTTTCCATTGAGGTTGCTGATCAGAAGTCAATATCCACAGAGAGATACGGTCTTGTTCTTCTTCAATGTGAAAGGTCTGCTAAGCCTTCTGCCCAGATGACTTTACTCTCATTATAGGACCTGTAGGAGCTGAGGTGGGAGAGAGGTAAACACCAATGAAAATGGCTCTTTCGTGGAAATATTTGCCTAAATCCTACGTGATTCTCCTTCTGCCCTCAGCCTCCTGTTTTTACTGAGGACACAGGTGAAGGGAAGGAGTAAACCTTTCCAGCCTTGGACCGTTCCATTGGATTCCATTATCAATGGGTATGGAAAATGCAATTCTGAGAGATGGCTTCATCTGAAGATGTTTATAGGGAAGATACTGATGGTAGAAAACAGAGCCAAGAAGAAATTAAATTGCAAGAGGAGGCAATTAGGTCAAGCACTACTTAAAACTTCATAGCTTATTAAAAGTAGGAACAGATGGGTAATGGGAGACAGTGGATTTATGCTTTGAGATTTTTAAAGACTTGGTTAATTTTTTTTAAGATTTTATTTATTTATTTGACAGACAGAGATCACAAGTAGGCAGAGAGAGGGAAGCAGGCTCCCCACTGAGCAGAGAGCCCGATGTGGGGGCTCGATCCCAGGACCCTGGGATCATGACCTGAGCTGAAGGCAGAGGCTTTAACCCACTGAGCCACCCAGGCGCCCCTTAAGTGGTATTTTCATTCACTGGTTATGCCCTACACCTGTGACATTGTTAGTGCTGTGCATAGACGAAGTTATGCACAGAGTCCCTTCCCCCTCAAAAGCCCAGGGTCCAGTGCAAGGGATACCCACATACACAGATGACGGCAGCGTCACACCTTAAACAAGTGGTACAGGGGAGAGGAAATTAGCCATAGGTTGGCACGGTCAGAAGGCATCAAAGGGAAGGCTGCCCTTAAATAGGGTTTTGAAAGATAAGTAACAATCAGTTTAGGTGGGTATGTGTTATAGGGGGGAAAGAGTTTTAGGCATCAGGAGTAGGTAACATGCTCAAAACATGGAAGCAAGTAAGGGTTGGTGGATTCAGGGACTCCGATAATGCTGGAGAGTTAAACAGAAGCATGATAGGTCTGGGTGGTAGGAGAGGTTGTAGTGAGAAGACAACACTGAAGAATTAGGCAGGGCCTCAATTATCAAGACTTTTCTACACTGAGGGTTTATAGTTTACCCTACAGGGCAGATGGCACTATTGGGTTTTAAATTGTGTGTACATTTATTTTTTGGCTGGGTTGTGATAGCAGTTTGGAGGGTATATTTGAGTGGGTCAAGAGTAGAGGCAGGTTTGGAAAATAGATTGGTAGTTCCTCAAAATGTTAAACATAGAGTAACTATAAACCCAACAATTCTACTTCTAGTTATAGGCCCAAGAGAAATGAGAACTTACAATCACACAAAAAGTTGTCCACAAATGTTCATAGTAGCCAAATGGTGGAAACAACCCAAATGTCCAACAGTGAACGGATTGATAAACAAAATAGGATTATCCATATGACAGAAAAGTATTCTCCATAGAATGAAATGAAGTCCTGATGTATGCTACAACATGGATGTCCCTTGAAAACATTTTAAGTGAAAGAATCCAGATGCAAAAGATGACATACTGTATAATCCTATTTATGTGAAATGTCCAGAGCAGGTTAATCTATGGAGACAGGAAGTAGATTATTGGTTGCCTAGAACTGTGGGTAGGTGGGGCTGAGGAGTGCCCTCTAAGAGCTACAGGGTTTCTCTTTTAGGGAGTTGAAATGCTCTAAAATTAGATTGTGTTGGTGGTTGCACAACTCTGTGAATATAGCAAAAAAACTGACTTGGATACTTTAAATGGTGCATTGTTGGGCATGTGAACTATATTTCAATAAAGCCACTTATTTACTTATAAGTAAATAAAGATAAATATAACGCTTCCTGTGTCCTAAAAAAAAATAGCAAAGGCTGGTTGACTAATGAGAAGGCTCTAAAATTAACTGAGGGGACTAGGGTTCCTGGACTGAGGCTGTTGCAGGGGTAGGAGGGTGGGAGGAATCCTCAGGATGCCCAGGAGAAGGCAATTCTGTAGGCTTAATCATAGCATCCTAGGCTTTTCCATAGACCTTCCTTAAGAGTGTTTGATGAATAAGGTACTAAACGTATTTATTTTTACCACGGCTTTTTCAAAAAAAGATTTAAGGCAGCTAAAGTATTTATTGATGTCAAAGCTCTTTCTTATGTATGTCAGTGCTAAATTATATCCTTCTTTTTTTAAAATTTTTTAAAAGATTTTATTTATTCATTTGTCAGAGAAAGAGGGAGAGAGCACAGGCAGACAGAGTGGCAGGCAGACGCAGAGGGAGAAGCAGGCTCCCTGCCGAGCAAGGAGCCCGATGTGGGACTTGATCCCAGGATGCTGGGATCATGACCTGAGCCGAAGGCAGCCGCTCAACCAACTGAGCCACTCAGGCGTCCCAAATTATATCCTTCTTATACAAGACACAAATATGGGCAGACACTGGGCAGGGGAGGTGGGGCAGAGGCTGACAGAAGGAAGACCCAAATCCTAGTTTAACTTATAAGGTTCATTCACCAGGCAGAAATATGAAAAACCTCTGTCAACAGATTGTCATGAAAATGAATTTCCAATTTGTCAGCAGTCTTCCAAACATGTTATCATTGGTTGGAGGCTAAACATTCAAGCATACTAAATGAAAGCATGTATGCCATCACTGGGTGGGTGCCTGTCAGTAGGGAGGCCCAGGAGCCGGATTGGCAGGATGGAACAGCTAGACCAAAACACAGCTGGGCCTCCACCTGGTATTGAAGTGGAAGACGCCATTATTGAGAAAGCCTTTAGGGCAAAACCAAGTTAGACAGAGGCCTCAGGCCTGACACAGGCAAGGCTTGGCCCTGGTTGGCGGGCTGGCCCAAGCAGCGTACATGGCACAAGATTCAAGGGGCTGGACACAGAAGTTTGGGGTTCCACTGCATGCCAAGAAACAGTCCAGAAATGTAGGCCGAATCAGGAGATCAGGAGCAGTGTGCTGGAACCTGAAGAGGCTAGTGAGTTTACCACCTTGGGATGATTATTCAGCAAATATTTATTGAATGTTGACTGAATGTTAGACATAGCTCAAAGGTAAGTTGGTTGATCTCAGGATGAGGGCTGTGTCCTTCTCTGAAAAGGAGCCTTCATGGCTCTCATGTAGGTAATATTCTATTACTTAAATCCTATACATTTCTAGACATTTTCTAAGGGATTCTCACTATTTACTGATGTTCCTATAAGACTATAGTTTAAACATGTTATTCATTTTCAAGTTCATGGCTGAACCTCCTTGAATTATGAATATGTTTATGGTCAATAAGCAAATAGAATTTATTAATAGTACAGAGTGTTCTTTGGCCTTCCTTCTATGTTTAATGAAATCATTAATCTCTGTAACCTCTACCCACAAACTAAATTGCACTGGAATTCATGAAAAATAACACTATATGACCTCATATAAAGTGTATGGTTATAAAAGTATGTCTTAGTACCCTTCAATTATGTACCAAATTTATGCAGAATCAGTCTTGCCCTTTGCAGATTATTGGACAATAGACACACATGAAATGCTAAGAGTGAAGTCTAAAAAGACCTTTATTTCATTAAAGATACACATGAACATGACACGAATTCTTGTTTAAACTTAAGTCCAGATGAAAATCATGAAAGAAAAATGGGCAAAAGATATGAACAGACCACAAAGGAAGAGATACAAGTGTCTGTTATACCCATGAAAAGGTGAGATAGAGACAAAAATGAAAACAAAAGTAGCATGTCAAATTGCCATAATTTAAAAAATGACAGTATGTGGCAGTGGTGAGGGTGGGGAAAATGAACATTTACAGAGTGATGCAAGTATAAACTGATATAACCATTCCATAAGGTGATTTGTACAAGACCCTGTAAATGTTCATACCTTTCCCCAGTATTTTCATTCCTGAAAACTTATTCTCAGAAATGCCCTTGAATATTTATATCAAGAATGTTCATCAGAGAAGTATTTGTAATAGTTAAAAAATAGAAATAAGCCAAATGCCTGACAACAGGAGATGAGTAAAATCGTGTTTATCTATCTAGTGGAATATCACACAACTAAAAACCACTTATTCAGTAAAATGGGGCATAGCCTATGCCATGAGAAAAAAACTGTAATTTTAAATGTGAAAATAATTACAAAGTTACATCTACCTGTGTATCTATGGAAAGGAAAATAATTGAAGGGTGCCTGGGTGGCTCAGTTGGTTAAGCAGTTGCCTTCGGCTCAAGTCATGATCTCGGGGTCCTGGGATCAAGCCCCGTATCAGGCTTCCTGCTCAGCGGGAGTCTGCTTCTCCCTCTCCCTGCCACTCCCCCTGTTCATGTTCTTTCTCTCTCAAATAAATAAATAAGATCTTTTAAAAATGAGAAGAAAAAATACTGTATCAAAGCATTTATGATTTTGTGCCTGAGTGATACAAGGAGAGGTGATGCTGTGTTTTCCAGCCATTCTACTTTGAACATCTGTTAGTTTTATGCTTTGCACAAAGATGTACCAATGCTTGAATCATGTTGGCATCCTTAAGAAAGAAGTTAGTATTTGACCTCCTAAAAGCGATAAAATCTGGTGTTTGAAACAGACATAGACTTCAGGGTGGTGTTATGAGTGTACTTCCTGCTTCCTTTGTCTGACTGGAGAATGAAAAAGAGAAAAGAAAAATTGTAGGTCACTTTCTCAGTCTTTACCCTAAATACCAAGGCTGGAGGAAGCAGCCGCCCCGCAGGGGTGAGGGTTGTTTTTAGGAAAGGTGACTATCAGCCTCTTGGAAGACATTTGAATACAGCTTCTTTGTGCCCTTGGTTCCATTTCTGCCTTCTTGATCCTGGGTATCCATATTGCAGGGAACAGCTCAGCAGAAAGCTCCCCGTAGGTGCAGATGTGCCCCCATCAGTTAGCTCTGACAGGTTTAGTAGAACCTCCTTCCCACTGCCACTGCCCAGCTGCTGTGGTGCTGTCGCTCAGTCCCTGTCCTCATCTCATGGCCTCTTATATTACTCTCTAACTTCTTTTTAAACCCTCTTAGTGCTCCCGTGAGCAGAATGGGAATTTTAAATGGCAAGAGGAAAGAGAACAAAACACCTCTTCCTTCTATTCCAAAAAGACCCTACTGTCTATGGCACCTTTTTTTTTTAAGCCTGTCTCTCTCTTTTCCCTTCTTTCCCAAAAATATGTTTCACAGTCAGTTTGTGAAAACTAGTGTGAGCTGCAGCAGCCTCCCATCCATGGCCTTCCATCTGTAGCTCAGTCTGTGTTACGTGCCGTATATTTAGAATGCCTAAATTAGTAGAGCTATGTGTGCTATTTCAAGAGGAGCTGGAAAGTCAGATGGAAGAGTAAGGCTATTGATCAGGAACGGCTCCTGAACGGGGTTGGCTCTTAGCCTTGAGTCCCAGAAGTTAGAGATATTTTGGGGACATCGAGACAACAGATGGTCTGAGAAGGCAGCTGGCCCATGTGGTAATGAGTCCATGGAAGCAACTGGTCATTTTTCTGAGTTTGGAGCAGACTTTCTACTTCTGTTTGTGCCATTCAAGTTGTGACCAGAGGCTTCGGTTAGAACTCATAGGCCCTGGACATGTGTGTAAGTGAATCATCACAAATGGATAGACGGCAGCTCAGCCTGGCTTCCCAAGTGAAAGGTTCCTAGCAAAAAGATGGAGAGAGTTTTTGTTTTGTTTTGTTTTTAAAGTTGGAGATACTCAACTGTGTTTCATAGGGTTAGGGAAGGATGTCATTGTCAAGGGAGCCAGCAAAAATACAAGACAGGACACTTGATGGTGCAGATCCCACACACTCTCCTTTCATAGCAATCGTTTCCCATGATTGCAAAGCTTTCTGGGTCCCCCCACTTAGATTGAGATGAGGGACCATTTCTCATATCACTTTGTAGCCCTAACACTAAACAGTGTGCCTGGTACACACATGATAAATGTTTGCTGAATGAATACATGAATTTACAGAGGCTGTAGGGACAAGAGCACAGATAGAAAGATTGATTTTGCCCAGGAGGAAAGAGAATGATTCCTTTGAGACCTAAGGAAAGAATAGCTCTGCAGAGTGATGGGTAAATTTTTGTTGACTTGATTTTTCCTCAGAGAGAGAGACTAGAAATTTAAGGTCTAAACATACAAAAATAACTCCTGTCTAGTCAATAAGTGTTTGACAGTGATGATTTGAATGACACTTTTATTCTTCCATATCTGTTTCTCGATTTGAGACTTTAAGGTAGAAAGCTAACTTAATTGTGCATTTGCCATTCCTATTTTTGTAATATGCTGTTCCCTCTCACTTGGTCCTTTTCTTCCAAGGACACCCTCATCCCAGTGCAATTCACACCATGCTCAGCTGTTCACCTGTCTTAGGTAACCTGGCTTTGCCATCTCTCATCTCCATACTGTACCTGTAGGCAATACATCTCCTGCCCTTTGCACGGAGGCCATTTTTTCTTCCTGGCCACACACAACTGCTTATCATTATTTTTCAACAATCTCAGCTCTGTGTAAAATGAGAACCCTCCAATTCTGCTGTGACTTGGGGGCAGGTAAAAAGTTCTCAGCCCAGTTCCACTGTGTTATATGGGGGTTTCCCACACATCCAACAAGTAGTCCTCTGACACCAGCTGGGTCTCCTACAGTTCCACTCAATTCTGACACTCTCTGCCTACAGTTAGCATCAGCTCTCACAGGGGATGGTCTCAGTCCCACAAGACCGTCCTCCCCATTTCAGGATGTCGGGCACAAGCTCAGATTGTCTCCTGTGCTTCTCACTGACCAGCTATAGATTGGAGAACCTGTCCTTGAGTCTGATTAATTTGCTAGAGTAGCTCACAGAACTCAGAAAAAACATGCTAGGTTATGGGCTTATTATGAAAGAATATGATAAGGTATATGGATGAACATCCAGATAGAAGAGATGCACAGGGCGAGGTATGTGGGAAGGAAGGTGGAGCTTCCTTGCCCTCTCTGAGCAGGCCACTTTCCCTGCATCTCCCACCCCAGAAGCTCCCCAACCACACATACTTTGGGAATTGTTATGGAAGCTTCTTTGCGTAGATACAGTCAATCACTAATACCATTTTCAGCCTTTCTCTCTTCTTAAGAGAGTGGAGGCAGGTTGAAAATTCTAAGCTTCTAATCATGGCTTGGTCTTCCAGTGACCAGCTCTCATCCAGAGTCACCTCATTAAAACTCATTAAAACCAACATTAAAGACTCTCCTATCACCTATGAATTTAAGAGGCTTTCAGGAGCCCTGGGTCAGGAAGATCAAAGACCAAGACCAATTAGTAAAACAAAAGATGCTCCCAGTGCTGTTCTCACTTAGGGAATTATAAGGACCTTAGGGGCTCTGTGCCGGGAACCAGGGACAGAGACCAATACAATACATAGACTTTTCTATTATCTAACCATTTGTCAGACAATCCCATCCCATCTCTTGTAAATTTGGCTTTGAAGTCAAGCTACCTGATTTAAATCTCAGCAGAAGAATTTTTTTAATTTAATTTTATTTTTTCAGTGCTCTAAGATTCATTGTTTATGCACTACACCCAGTGCTCCATGCAATACATGCCCTCCTTAACACCCAACACCAGGCTCACTCATCCCCCCACTCTCTCCCTTCCAAAACCCTCAGTTTGCTTCTCGGAGTCCACAGTCTCTCATGCTTTGTCTCCCCCTCCAATTTCCCCCATCTCACTCCTCCTCTCCATCTCCCAATGTCTTCTGTGTTATCCCTTACGCTCCACAAGTAAGCAAAACCATATGATAATTGACTCTCTCTGCTTGATTTATTTCACTCAGCATAATCTCCTTCAGTCCTGTCCATGTTGATACAAAAGTTGGGTATTCATCCTTTCTGATGGAGGCGTAATATTCCATATATGGACCATATCTTCTTTATCCATTCGTCTGTTGAAAGGCATCTTGCCTCTTTCCACAGTTTGGCGACTGTGGAAGTATTTAATTGTGTCACATTGATAGAGTACTTAGTCCCTCCATGCCTCAATTTCTCTCATCTGTGAAATGAACATTATTAATACCTCCTGGGGTTTTGCAAGGAATATATGGATTAACACACATAATACACTCGTTTTAGAACAGGGCTTGGACAGTAAATGTCCATAATTATGACTCCTCTTTTTTGTATTTCTTGGTAGGCCTCAAGAAAGCATTTTTATAGCACCAGAAATTTTTTATACTCTCTCCCTGTATCCTCATACCCTTCTGAATTGTTGATTTTCTCTAAGACACCGTTGAGACAGCAGTGGGTTCATTTCCCTTCCTTGATTCATGTCCAAAGTATCATGTGATGTAAACAAAAATTTAAGTTTCTCAGTGAAGACATTTTGAGCAGTTCTCTTCACAAAGTTAGAATTCTGATCCAACCCAGTACTCATGTTCTGGGTATCAGGGGTCATACTGGAGATGTCTAGGACGTTAATCAGAGTTTCTGCTCAGACAGTATCTGTTGAAGTGAGAGGCTGTCTCTTGGGAAGTGTATGATAGGGAGAAATTTGGATCTAGGATGTACATTAATGTTTGCTCATATTTATTTCAGCATATCTTGAAATGTGAGTTTTCTTCTTTATCATTTCTTTCTCTGAGCTGCTGTGTTCCAGTCTAAAACACGAAGCCTGTTTTGGCTAGAAAGGCTAGTGATTTCAGGGTCCCTCCAGTGTTTTCCTAATTAGAATCCTATTAGGGGACTGATGGCATGGGACGGATGCTGCAGCTGGCGTGTAAAGAGACGTTCTGCGTGGAGGGCTCCCCTGAGCTCAGGCTGTACCGGGCCCCTTAGGCGAAGCTACAGGCACACTTGTTCCGGCTGTGGCTTCTCGCCTGTTGGGGTGTGTGAACAGCTGAGTCTTTCAAAGCCTGACCATTTTTCTTGTCTGGTTTTCACTCATTGTTTTTATTGATTTTTCATTCATCATGTTAATTGCTATTAAATTCTAGTTTCTCTGACCCAGGGCTTATTTGTTGTGCCCTCTGCACCCAGTGCTAAGACTCCACCATGGTCCTGGCACATGATGGCCTCTTCCTTGACTGTGGGCTGCGCTGTTTGGATTTGCAACCAGCTTGACTAAGCCAGAGCAGCAGCAAGCAAAGGAAGTCATCCTTTTATTTCCAGATACCATAGCTACATTTGGGAGGTGAGATGGTCCTCTCTTCTGGGTATTGTTTGGAGTGAAATCATTTGTCTTTTTAAAGCAATACTGTGTTTTAGGATATAGTTTCTTCATAGTGCTTTTCAAATATTAACATGACAGATGAGTCTCTAGGGCAGAACATGAGTAAATGGTAAAGCATAAGCTTTCAGGAATAAAATTTAAGTTCTTTAGAGTTGTCAGTCTGAGAAAGAATTGAGATAATTCTTCAGAAGGAAAGCATCACATGAAAGCGTGAGTTGACATCTGAATGTAGGTTAAATTTCTTCCTGAAATATAATAGTTTAAGGTGTACTCTTTGCTTTGGCTTCCTAAGAGGGTGTGTAGTAGATCCCAAGACCCATTCCCACAGGCACTAACTAGTAGACAGTCTTTATATTTCCCATTCATTCAACAATCACAGGGAACGTCCACCATGTGTCAGGCGTACCCCTGACATTGGAGATCCAGAAGTGAAAACTCAGACCAAAAACCAGGCTCATGGAGTTTATGTTCCAGTTGGGGAAGAGACATAATCCTACATAAGCAAAGTATATAGTAGGAGAAAAGGTAATTTCCTTTATATGGGAAAAATGAAGGAGTTTAAGGACGGTGGGGGCTGAAGGGGAGACTTCTACCATCTTAAGATAAACTAACCCTTGTTGAGAAGGCAATATCTGAATAAAGACCTGAAGAAAGTGAGGGAGCAAGTCATTCATGCATCTGGTGGAAGAGAATTCCAGAGGGAAGCAGTAGCTGGTGCACTGGCTCTGGGCAGCCCCCTGCCTCTCTTATGGAGGAACATACGAGAGGCATGGGATGAGGAGGAGGAGGGGAAGAGGTGCAGTCAGGGGCGGGGGCAGGGGCGAATCATGTGGGCCATTTACCATCAGTGAAACAGAAAGACCCTGACTAGTTTTGTTTTAAATTGACATATAATATATTATTTGTTTCAGGGGCACAGTTCTGTGATTCATCAGTCTTACATAATTCACAGCACTCACCTTAGCACATACCCTCCCTAATATCCATAACCCAGCCACCCCATCCCTTTCACCCTCTCCTCCAGCAACCCTCAGTATGTTTCCTGAGATTAAGAGTCTCTTACAGTTTCTCTCCCTCTCTGGTTTCATCTTGTTTCATTTTCCCTTCCCTTCCCCTGTGATCCTCTGTCTTGTTTCTCAAATTCCTCATATCTGTGAGATCACATGATATTTATATTTCTCTCATTGACTTCTTTCACTTAGCATAGTACCCTCTAGTTCCATCCATGTTGTTGCAAATGGCAAGATTTCTTGTTTTTTTATGGCTGCATAATATTCCATTGCATATATAGACTACATCTTCTTTATCCATTCATCTGTTGATGGACATCTAGGCTCTTTCCATAGTTTGGCAATTGTGGACATTGCTGCTAAACACTGAGACCCTGGCTAGTTTTAAGCAGAAAGGTCACATGATCTGACAAGTTTTAAAGGGATTGTTTTGGATGCTGTGTTGAGAATAAGCTATGGGGAGGCAGGGTTGAAGCAAGGGGACCTTTAGGTGGTTCTCACAGTACCAGGCAGCAACCAGGATGGTTGTGGCTTGGTCCAGGGTGGTAATAATGGAGGTGATCAGCAGTGGTCAGATTCTGGGCATATTTTGAAGGTAGAACCATTATGGTTGCCAGTGGATTGATGAGAGAAAGAGAGGAGTCAGAGATGACTGGGAATTTAGCCTGAGCAACTAGAAGGGTGCATTGCTCTAAATGGGGATGGGAAGTTCTGGGTGGAGTGTGTGCATGTGTGCATGTGTGTGTGTTTGTGTGTGGGGGAAGTTGTGAATGTCTAAATTGCATAAAAATTATTAAAAAAGTACACTGACAATAGATTCCTAAAAAACATATACACAATACATTGAACTACATATATATTCATTTCATTCACTTAATAATTGATAAGTACTTATGAGTTGGACACTGAAACAAGAATAAAAGAGTTTCCCTAGTCTAGGTGGGCAGCCAAGTGAGCAGGTGATCAGTGATGGTGGTGAGGTGCTATTTTGGGTCACAGACATTATGCATGTACCACGTGGGAGCAAGCCCTTAGGAAGGAAAGACATCAAGCCCACTCTTGTAGATTGTGGAGAAGGTTGGTTCCCAGGGAAGGATACTCTGTGCTGAAGTCTTCAGGGAGGAGAGGGAGCTGGAAAAGGAGGGGAACAGTCAGGATGGAGATGGGGATTTGGGCCCAGAGTGGCAGTGTGCAAAGTCCTCGTAAGGGCACCAGAGCCTGGTGAATTGGGACTGCAATCCATTTTGACTGGGGCTTTGAGTTCAGGGTCAAGGTATGTTTCTAGGAGGCTGGGGATATCTCTGAAAACCAGATGACCAAATGTGTCAGAGATCTATTGTAGATCTATTGTGATTTGGGGCTGCAATGATGCTAGCCTGATCTGTAGTAGCAGAGTAGGGATAAGAGAACTGGGCAGGGGGCACCTGGGTGGCTCAGTGGGTTAAGCCTCTGCCTTCGGCTCAGGTCATGGTCTCAGGGTCCTGGGATCAAGCCCCACATTGGGCTCTCTGCTCAGCGGGGAGCCTGCTTCCCCCTTTCTTTCTGCCTGCTTCTCTGCCTATTTGTGATCTCTCTCTGTCAAAAAAATAAATAAAATCTTTAAAAAAAAAAAAAGAGAGAGAGAACTGAGCAGTTCCAGAGATGATGATTGGTTAGGGTAATAATAGCTGACATTTATATAAAGCTCATCGTGTACCAGGCATGGCATGGAGAAGGACAGAAGGATGAACCTCAGACTCAGGCAGCTCATTTAACACTGGTTCCATCACTGCTTCTCCTCTAGAGGGGATGAGCGGGACGAGGGGGAGATGATCAGATCAGTTCTGGTGGGTGATTGTGAGGTGTCTCTGGGATGCAGAAAGGGAGAGTCTGAGATTGTTGGAATATTAATTTGGAGTCAAGACAGAAATCAAGTGTAGAGTTGGAGCTGGGACTTGTTAGGGGTTGATGCAAATTTAAACTAGAGGAAATGGATGAGGTCTCTGGTGGTGATGTTTGAGTGGAAAGAGACTCGAAATCAAAACTCTGGGGACTACCCACAGTTGTGTGATAGGCAGAGGAATGATGCTTTGTGGGACTAAAGAGGAAGTTGGCAGGGAAGTAGGCAGGATACCAGAAGAATGTGGTACCATGAAAGCCAAGGAAAGAAAATTTCAGATGGAGAGAGTGAGTATTCGCATTGAATACTGGTGAGAGGGAGAGCAATATAAAGGCTTGGAGTTTCTGTTGGATTTAGCTGTAAGGAGTCATCGATGACCTCTGTTGGTGAGAACATTTTTAGTGGTATATCAGGGCAGAAATCTGATAGGAAAGGAAGTGGGTTGAGGAAAAGGAAGGAGAGGAAGTGGAGTCCTTGGGTATAGACTATTGCTCTGTACAACAGGGTAGCCACTTACATTATATATGGCTACTTAAAATTAAAATTACGTGAAATTTAAAATTCAGTTCCTCCACATTTCATGTGCCCAGTAACCATTTGACAGCACAGATTAAGAACATTTGTGTCATCATGGAAAAGTCTGTTTGACAGTGCTTCTCTAGATGCTGAGCAGTGGGGGCTCCTGGGTGGCCCAGTTGGTTCTGCATCTGCCTTCAGCTCAGGTCATGATTCCAGGGTTCTGGGATTGAGCCCCATATGGAGCTCCCTGCTCCATGGAGAACCTGCGTCTCCCTCTACCTCTGCCTATCTCTCTGCCTACTTGTGTTCTATCTCTCTGTCAAATAAATAAATAAAATCTTTAAAAAAACACTATTAAAAAAATAGATGCTGAGCAGTGAATGAGAGAAAGAACTAGAGCAGTAACTATTCTGAGCACACGTGTGTCTGTATACAGGGGTAGGTGTGTGTGTATGAGTATGTGTGTGCATGTGTGTTTAATGAGACAGACATAAGATATTTAGAATTGGTGGAAGAGCTCATGTAAGATCCCGTCCACTCCCACCAGCATTTTTTTTACCCTTATAGAATTATTTCGAATACTTCTAGGTATGTTAAAAAAAATTTACCTAGGAAGAGAAAATATTGTTTGGTCCCTGTATCTCCATAATTTTTAGCTTTGCACATAAAGCAGGGTTGATACATGTTTGCTGATAAATTTTGGGTTGCTGTTGGAGCACCAGTGTTCTAGTGATGTAATACATTCCATAATCACATAACAGATCTGAGCTGAATGCTTTCTGTGCTCCAGCTACTGTGCTGGGTTTGCAGATATAGAAATGAATTTTGACTAAGAATGTACTTGTGTTCCCAGTTGTGTACTCTCTTTCCCCAGGGGTTTCTGAAGCCTACTTGGCTGCTGCCCTGTGCTGTCATTTGGGAGTTGGGGGTGGGGGGAGGTTAAGATAGTCCAGCTGAAGTCCTTGGGCTGTGTAGTTATCTAGAAGCCTGTGACATTGCATCCCCAGCTGCATTGCAACCCTCAAGGTCACACCTGTCCACATGTGTTTACTGAACTACTGCTAATGCCCTCCCCATTTGTTAGGCTGGGGATGTAGCAAAAATTTTAAAATAAGATTAAATCCCTATTTTCGTTGGGGAAGTGAGACACTATAACCACATAAAGCTAAAAACAAAACAGTGTGATCAGTAGGGTGGTGGCAGATCAGGAGGGCAAACGTCCAGAGTGCAGAGGGGCCCTTCAGCCTGGAGCAGTGGTCAGCAAGGCTGCGTAGGAGTGAGAGGTGATTGTAAGAGTCATTGTGATTTTATGAGCCACAGAATATGCCACATTATAAGGCTAGTGTCTGATTAGTGACAGCCTTTCAGATTTGGAAGAAGTTTACCTTGTTCCCAGCCATGGGAACCATGTGAGGGCCCCGTGCAGGGAAATGACTCGATGTTAGTGGAACCTGCCAGGTGCATGGACCAGGAATGTGTCACTAGCGAGCACGCAAGACCCAGAGCAGCAGAGCACGCGGGTGGGAGGCACTGCTCTTGCCTGCACTGGACTCTGTGTGAAAACTTCCATGCAATCATTGAGGAGGAATAAAAATTCTTCCTTCCCCCTGCCAGTGCGATAAGCATCTCTCCTGGTCGCACAGTTAAGCCACTGCTGGGGTAGCGTTGGTGGGAATGCGACACAAGAAGAGAGAAGAGCCCTTGTTGATACTCATTCTTCTCCTCAGTGCTGGATGCCAGATCTCTACTCACTCGGAGAGTCCAAGATGCCCACTGATGCTATGGTGCCTGTGCTCTTGGCTGGGTTTGTATAAAATACACTACTTGTTCACTTATTGAAATTTCAGGAGGAATTTTCACCTGAAATAGGCATTGCTATAGTTATTTATAACTCAAACTTAGGAAAAGAAGCCTACCAGATTGAGAATTGGGCCTTGAGGGCTCTGCTGCAAAGAGGTATCGCATCCTATTGTTTCTGTCACACCTGTCCTTTACCAGTCCCTGTGCACAAGGAGGATCCCGAGGAGAGGCCTCAGTGTGATTCATGGACAGGAATCTTTTTCGCCTGAGTCAGGAAATGCGGCTCTCCGTTCAGGTTCTTGTTAAACTTCATCCAGCTTGAAGGAGTTTGCATTTAGGGTGACTAGGAGGAGGAACCCACAATAGAGGAAAAATTCAGAGATGGTGACCTCTGCCACAGAACTAAGGGATACGGACATAAGCAAGATGTTGGAAATAGCCTTCAGGGTAACAGTCATGCAGGCTCTTGTTAAACTTCACAGTTCCCGAGGGTACTTAGTGAGGAATGCTAACTATCTTGGTTTTCTGTTATCTGTATCTGCAGGAATGTCTCTTAATTATGGGTATTTGCTTAGTTAGAACAGCACTTCTTATGCCTTTGAGCTGTATTTTCTGGGGCACCAGATTTTTTTCTAAGCCTCAGTTACTAGAGTTAAGATGTCATAAGCATGTGACAGAGAATAAGACAGAATTCATGAGAAAAATGAGAAGGAAGAAGTGTCCAGATTTTATAATACAATAATAATGGAGGAAAAAGAAGAAGAAATCCAGCTGTTTCGAATTGTTGACATTAATAAAACCACAGACCAGTCTGCATGGATCCTGGACTACTGGTCTCCAAAGGACACTTTGAGAACCCTGGCTGTCAACATGGGTTGAGTCTACCAGTCCTTAGAGACTTTCATCATGCTCTACTCGGAGAATAAACTCTCATACAAAGGAAGACAGTCTAGAGTCCTTTATAGCTGTGGTTTTCGAAGTGCCTTGTGCTGTGTCAGTGACAGCTGTGATGACTGCCATATTTGGTGGAATGGATGGGGCCCTGGACCTAGAAGACAGTTTTTTTTTTTTTTTTTTTTTTTGTTAGAGAGAGAGAGAGTGAGCACAGGCAGACAGAGTGGTAGGCAGAGGCAGAGGGAGAAGCAGGCTCCCTGCCGAGCAAGGAGCCCGATGTGGGACTCGATCCCAGGACGCTGGGATCATGACCTGAGCCGAAGGCAGCCGCTTAACCAACTGAGCCACCCAGGCGTCCCTAGAAGACAGTTTTTATACAAGTTGTACAGACAGGACCCTGTCCTGAAGTGTATTTTCACATATCTCTTCCTAGTTTTATCTCCACATCATAACAACCCCAAATCCCATCTTATAAAGGGGTCTTCCTCAGACCACTTACCCTTTGGTCTACACTTTGCGTTCTGTTCTTTAACACCATCAAATAAGACATTCTCCAGGAAATATCGTGCTACCGATATTTCCTCTCCACATTCTCATAGAAGCGTCCCCCATCCAAACACTAGTGACCTAAAATGGATTTTATTTTATTAAGATTTTAATTATTTGACAGAGAAAGATACAGCGAGAGAGGGAACACAAGCAGGGGGAGTGGGAGAGGGAGAAGCAGGCTTCCTGCTGAGCAGGGAGCCCGATTTGGGACTCTCAATCCCAGGACCCTGAGATCATGACCTGAGCTGAAGGCAGTCACTTAACAATTGAGCCACCTGGGTGGGCCTAAAATGCATTTTATATAACAGGGAAAACCAGGGCTTCTCAAGATCACTATGGGTCCTCTCATGGCAAAGATGCACAATGGACTTGAAGGCCCCTTTAAGGAGAGTGACAGGTGCGGAGGGCTGGAAGCTCTTCTTGATTTGTGTGTTGTTTGCTGCTGTTTCATTTGGCTGTTAAGCCTTGGAGGGATAAAAACCTCTATCACGTTAGGTCTCCGCAAAATTAACGCTCCTTTACTGATGCAGTTGGTGGAGAAAGGGGAGGCATTATTTCTGTCATTACTCAGCTCCTAGAATCACTCTGAAGAGTACCAGTGCCCTGTGACTGCCTGAGGTTGGCTTTGTCTCCATTTGGGAATCACTAGATTGGGGAAGCATTAAAGTTTTGTTCCCTAAAGCAGTGTTTTTTAACCTTGGCTGCACATTACAATCTCTTGGTGGAGGGAGGGGGGGCTACACTGCAGACTCATCCAATCAGAGTCTCTTGAGGGGGAACCTGGGCATCAGTATTTTTAAAGCTCCCCGAGTGATTCTTGTGTGCCACCGAAGTTGTGAGTCCCTGATTTAAAGGACTCGCCAGATCTAGAGCTTGAGGAACCTGGCTCTGGAGCCTGTCTTCCCGGCTGCTGCCTCCCAGTCCCCACATCAAGAAAGTCAACACTGATTCATTCAACAGATATTTGCTGAGCACCTAGAATGTGCCAGGCGCTGCTCTAAGATGTCCAAGCACACTGATTCATACTTTTATTGTTATGAATGAGAGATGGCTTTAACAGGTTATAGACCTGTGTATCACTCTCAGAAAAATAACCTAAAATCAACTATCTCCAAATAATTATTCTTTTTTTTAAGATTTTATTTTTATTTATTTATTTGATAGAGATCACAAGTAGACAGAGAGGCAGGTAGAGAGAGAAGGGGAAGCAGGCTCCCTGCTGAGCAGAGAGATTGATGCGGGGCTGGATCCCAGAACCCTGAGATCATGACCTGAGCCAAAAGCAGAGGCTTTAACCCACTGAGCCACCCAGGTGCCCCTCCAAATAATTATTCTTTTTTTTAAAAAAGATTTTTATTTATTTATTTAACAGATAGAAATCACAAGTAGGCAGAGAGAGAGAGAGAGAGTGGAAGAAGCAGGCACCCTGGCTGAGCAGAGAGCCTGATGCGGGGCTGGATCCCAGGACCCTGAGACCATGACTCGAGCTGAAGGCAGAGGCTTTAACTCACTGAGCCACCCGGGCGCCCCCCAAATAATTATTCTTGATAGATGTTCTGGAATACCATCTCTTCTGTATCTAGCTCGTGCTTATAGAACAAGTTAACTTTTTAGCTGAATGTGTTTTTTTCTTAATTTTCTTTGAGATTCCCTTTTTGGCTCATGGATTATTTAGGTGTGTGTTATTTAATTTCCAACTGCTTAGAGATTTTCTTGTCTTTCTGTTACTGGTTTCTACTTTGAATCTATTATGAACAGAGAGCATACTCTGTATAATTTCAATTCTTTCCAAATTGTTGGTTTGTTTTATGGTCCACGATATAGTCTGTCTTGTTGGATGTCCCATGGGGACTTGAAAAATTATGTATACTATTGGGTGGAAGATTCAGTCTGTGGGAATGAGATCCTATTGGTTGATTGTGCCAGTCACATCTTCTGGTTCTTCCAGATTTTATGCCCAGTATTTTTATTTGTTGTTGACAAGGGATTGAAGTTCCCAACTGTAACTGTAGAATTGTCTGTTTCTCTTTTAGGCTTTATCAGTTTTTCTTCTCTGTCTTTTGAGGCTCTGTTGTTTGGGGCACACACATTCAGCTCATTCTGTCTTCATGGTGGATTGAACTTTTTATCATTTTGTGAGGTCCTTCTTTGTCTCTAGTAATTTTCTTCATTCTAAAGTCTACTTTATCTTACACAGCCACTCCTTTTTTTTTATTAATGTTTGTAGGATATATCTTTCTCCATCCTTTTTCCTTCAAGTTACTGGAAGTCATTTATTGAATTTGAAGTGAGTTTTTTGTAAAAAGCCTATAGTGTGCTGGATTTGTTTCTTAACCCCTCTGCCAGTCCCCTCTTGTAACTGGTATATTTAAACTACTTACACTTAAGGCAATTAATTGATGTGTTAGAGTTTATATCTCTCAAGTTAACAATTTACATAACCAGCTATGTTTTTATGTTAGAGAGTTCACCAAGAGATTAAATTCAAAATAGCTATCAGGGGGTATTTAACTAAGGGGCCTTTGTTTATTTGTGTGATTTTATAGCCAAAGTAAGAGGTGATAGTCACTTGAAAGGCTTCCTCAGCTAAAATACTGTAGCCATGCTGCAATGCATGGGGCTTGGGGGTCTCAGCTGGCCATTTGTCCATGTGTTTTGTGGACCCAGAACTTTCTTCTGCAGAAAATTTTAGTCCTACATGGAGGACTCTGTCTGTCCAGCTCCATGCTGAGGTTGGGTGGCCTTCTGTTCTGGTCCTTGCCTGGTGAGTTGTAAGAGGATGTCCATAGTACCAAGAGCACAGGCACTGAGAATGTCTGCATGTGCCCTTAAGGAGCAGCAGCAGAGCCTATTTGCATATTTACGTGCCATGATCAGTTACTCATGTTCCAGTTATTACTGCTGCAATACATATTACCTCACAGTTTACTGGCTGGAGGTCATCGTTTCCATGTCCCAACAGACTGTGTGGGTCAAGGATTCAGAGAGGACACAGTGGGGATGGCTTGTCCTGCTTCAGCATGTTTGGGGCCCCATCTGGGAAGGCTGGAAGGCTGGGGCTGACAGGGAGGGGGCTCAAATCATCTGGATGCTCATCCACTCACAGATGTGGCAGTGGGGCTGTGGCGACAGGAGGAGCAGGACTGCTACCTGGATTGCATGGCTTGTCCCTGCCACGTGGCTTCTTCACAGCGCAGCAAACTTAGGGTAGTTTCACTTCTTTATGTGGCCGTCTGGGCTCCCAGAGGAAGTGTTCCAGCGAAGTGGAGACCATATCATTTCACTGTGCTCTCTTGGGCAAAGCAGTCACCCACTCATATTCAAGGCAGTTAGGTAGGGGAGCAGAGACCAGCAGATTACTTGGAGGTCATGACTTACTTGAGGAAAATATTTAAGAAGCACTCCCCAAATAAGTTATTATCTATTTTTAGAGTTTCTCTAAGTTAAAAAAAATTCCTTATATTAAACCATCACCTGAAAACTGCATACCTAATAGACCACATATTTTGCTTTCCTATGGAATTGGTTTTTTTAGAGAGAGAGAACACACATGTGAAAGCAAGCAAAGGGGGAGGGGCAGAGGGAGAGGGAGAGAGAGAATCTTAGCATGGTGGGGCTCGATCTCACAACCCTGAGATCATGACCTGAGGTGAAACCAAGAGCCAGACACTTAATGGACTGAGCCACCCAGGTGCCCCGCTGTGCAATTGTTCCTATGCTTCAATTTACATCATTGGTCTTACGATGTTACTAAATTTGCTATAGGAATTTCACAGAAGCAGTACCTCTCTTAATCCTAAGGTTATAATTGTGTTTCTTCTACTTTTTTGTTATTTCGTGGGCACAGTGAATCGTATATTATTTAGCACCTGTGTTGCATAGTTGGGGAAACTGAAGCTTTGAGAACTGACCTTATCCAAAGCCATAGGGAAAGTTAATGGTTGAATGGAATTAAAATTCAGGTCTGTCTCTCTCCTGGGCCAGATTATCTCTGTAGAACTTTCCCTGGCTTCGTTATCAAGCGTCACTTTACAACTTGCTACCTCACAGGGCTCACAGGGCTCTCACAGTGTGGCTTGGCATTCTGAGCAGATAGTTATATTAAAAAGGATGTCTCTGTTTGGCTGACGTATCTCATAGCTCCCAATAGTCAATATTAAAGTTGTTTCTTAATGTGCTTTTCATCCCAACGGAAGAATACTTTCTACCCTCTCAACATGTTGATTTTACTCTCTCATTATGTGTGTTCATCCCTTGGTGATCAGATTGAGGTGTGTGTCTGAGTGTCTGGGTGTGTGTGTGTGTATATGTGTGTAGGGGTATGGAGGAAAGTGCAACTGAAGCTAATCTCAAGGGGTTGGGGGCGTTTCTTCTGAAGTTTATACCAGTTAGAATATACTTTTCTGTTTAAGATTCAGATTGTTATATGTTTGTTATAGTGATTGTCCAAAAAAAAATAAAAGAAAATCCACAAACCAATAGCAACACAAAACCCAAAAATCTGTGTCGGTGGCTAACAGGAAGTCCTCCTGAGTGTGATTCACAAGGCCACTGTGATTTGGACCCTGCCTGGCCCTTGAGCTTCCTGTCTTGCCGTATTCTTCACCGAGCCCCTCTCTTAGCCTTACTGAACTTGAGTGCTTTTCTGAATGGACCATATCCTTCCCCTGTACTGCTGCACACTATTGCATATGCTGGTCAGGCTGCCCACAGAGTTCTCGTGCACCCCATACCGAGTCCACCCCCGCCACAGCCCCTTCCTCCATGTCGCTCAGATACCTGCCTCTGGGCCGCTCTCCCCAAATCCCCCCCAGTAGAAGTTGGGGTCTCTCACCAGCACTCCTGGCCCTAGCCACAGTGCTACAGCTATTTATGTCTGTTTCTGTGCTCTTTGGGGGCAGATCCATGTTTTATTCATCTTTATGTACTCTGGTCTATTACCAAAAATGGCAGGTGCTTTTTGAGGGATTGTTGAGTGAATGAGTGACTGGATTAATGGATTCACAGTAGCATATCCTTATTATTCACTGTCATCTTAGTTTTACTTACTGTCCTTATGGCCCTGGAATGTTTGCAGGAAATGATCCATTATGTAGATTTCATTTAAAATATTGCCAAGGTTTGGGTCATAGCTCCAAACTTTGTATTATGAAGTAGATGTTCTAAGACCAAAAAAAAAGGGGGGGGGGATTAAGGTTTAAGATTGTGCTTTTTATGCTGATTCTCCAGGTGGGTGTGGGGATCGGTTCCTCTTTCTTTTTGTGACCAGCCTAAAAGCATCAGAGATAAGGATCCATCCTTGTTATATAGGATGTGTTTAGTGAGCATTTGGTCATAGCTTTTCTCCCATCAGAAACTCCATTGACTGGAACTGTCATTATTTATGATAATGGCTAATTCTTCATTTTTTACTCTCTAACTTTTGTCCTGGTTTGGGGTACAACAGTGGTTCCCAAAAGCTAGTCCTCAGACCCAATTTAACAGGTCTGGTGTAGGGCCCACGAATCTGTCTTTCTTAAAGCTTACCAGCTCCTACTTGCATTGAGATATACAAGTCAATTAATGTCTCTTATGGTAGAAAATTGTGACCTATATTCTAGGTCTTCTGATGCTTTTCTTGCTCTTCAGCTTGGTGTGGTTTATACATAGATCAGAGGTTCCACAGAAATATACATATTTCCCCCCAGATGGCCAGTGATTTGCTCTTCTAGCCTATTTGTAAAGCCAAGATGAATTTTTAACACTAATTACATGAGTTAGTCAAATAAAATAAATGGTTTTATGTAAGATCTAACTAAGTCATTTCCTTAAAGCACAAAACAGTTGTTGTTGATGATTTGAGCATAGTCTGGGGTTCAATTTTAAGATGTAGGAACTCTGTGTCATTAAATACCTTGTTTAAAGTGGCACAAAGTGTGCAGTGAAGCCAGAGTTGGGCTTCAAGTCTCTGGTGTTGATCTTGGCCAAGTGCAGAAGCTGTCAACAAAGCCAGGAGACTGGGTGTGTCTGGCAGAGGGAGGGAGGCTGTTCTGATTATGTCAGTGTTGGGCGGGGGTGCTGGTGTGATATGGTGCAGGGTTTGTTAACCAGTACGGTTATGAGGGGATGGTATAGTCAGACAAAAGGTCATGATATCTGGTAAAGGGCTATTTGGGATCAATGGTTTGAAAATTCCAGCTGAGACAATGAATTAGAAATGGAGTTCTCATGCTTTGAAGCTAGAACTCAGTCACAAGAGGAAATTTGGAAAGAGCACAAATACATGGAGACTCAACAGCATCCTTCTAAAAAATGAATGGGTCAACCAGGAAATTAAAGAAGAATTGAAAAAAACCATGGAAACAAATGATAATGAAAACACAACGGTCCAAAATCTGTGGGACACAGCAAAGTCAGTCCTGAGAGGAAAATATATAGCAATACAAGCCTATCTCAAGAAACAGGAAAGGTCTCAAATACACAACCTAACCCTGCACCTAAAGGAGCTCGAGAAAGAACAACAAAGAGAGCCTAAACCCAGCAGGAGAAAAGAAATCATAAAGATCAAAGCAGAAATCAATGAAATAGAAACCAAAAAAACAATAGAACAAATCAATAAAACTAGGAGCTCGTTTTTTGAAAGAATTAATAAGATTGATAAACCCCTGGCCAGACTTATCCAAAAGAAAAGAGAAAGGACCCAAATAAATAAAATCATGAATGAAAGAGGAGAGATCACAACCAACACCAAAGAAATACAAACAATCATAAGAACATATTATGAGCAACTCTATGCCAACAAATTCGACAATCTGGAAGAAATGGATGCTTTCCTAGAGACATATAAACTGCCAAAACTGAACCAGGAAGAAATAGAAAACCTGAATAGGCCCATAACCAGTAAGGAGATTGAAACAGTCATCAAAAATCTCCAAACAAACAAAAGCCCAGGGCCAGATGGCTTCCCAGGGGAATTCTACCAAACATTTAAAGAAGAATTAATTCCTATTCTCCTGAAACTGTTCCAAAAAATAGAAATGGAAGGAAAACTTCCAAACTCATTTTATGAGGCCAGCATCACCTTGATCCCCAAACCAGACAAGGATCCCATCAAAAAAGAGAATTACAGACCAATAGCCTTGATGAACACAGATGCGAACATTCTCACCAAAATACTGGCCGATAGGATCCAACAGTACATGAAAAGGATTATTCACCACGACCAAGTGGGATTTATTCCAGGGCAGCAGGGTTGGTTCAACATCCGCAAATCAATCAATGTGATACAATACATGAACAAAAGAAAGAACAAGAACCATATGATACTCTCAATAGATGCTGAAAAAGCATTTGACAAAGTGCAACATCCCTTCCTAATCAAAACTCTTCAGAGTGTAGGGATAGAAGGCACATACCTCAATATTATCAAAGCCATCTATGAAAAACCCACTGCAAGTATCATTCTCAATGGAGAAAAACTGAGAGCTTTTCCGTTAACGTCAGGAACACGGCAGGGATGTCCGCTCTCACCACTGCTATTCAACATAGTACTAGAAGTCCTAGCCTCAGCAATCAGACAACAAAAAAGAAATTAAAGGCATCCAAATCGGCCAAGAAGAAGTCAAACTATCGCTCTTTGCAGATGATATGATACTATATGTGGAAAACCCAAAAGGCTCCACTCCAAAACTGCTAGAGCTTGTACAGGAATTCAATAAAGTGTCAGGATATAAAATCAATGCACAGAAATCAGTTGCATTTCTTTACACCAACAACAAGACAGAAGAAAGAGAAATTAAGGAGTCAATCCCATTTACAATTACACCCAAAACCATAAGATACCTAGGAATAAACCTCACCAAAGAGGCAAAGAATCTATACTCAGAGAACTATAAAGTACTCATGAAAGAAATTGAGGAAGACACAAAGAAATGGAAAAATGTTCCATGCTCATGGATTGGAAGAATAAATATTGTGAAAATGTCTATGCTACCTAAAGCTATCTACACATGTAATGCAATGCCTATCAAAATCCCATCCAATTTCTTCAAGGAAATGGAACAAATAATCCTCAAATTTATATGGAACCAGAAAAGACCCCGAATAGCCAAAGGAATATTGAAAAAGAAAGCCAAAGTTGGTGGCATCACAATTCCAGACTTCAAGCTCTACTACAAAGCTGTCATCATCAAGACAGCATGGTACTGGCACAAAAACAGACACATAGATCAATGGAACAGAATAGAGAGCCCAGAAATAGACCCTCAACTCTATGGTCAACTAATCTTCGACAAAGCAGGAAAGAACATCCAATGGGAAAAAGACAGCCTCTTCAACAAATGGTGTTGGGAAAATTGGACAGCCACATGCAGAAAAATGAAATTGGACCATTTCCTTACACCACACATGAAAATAGACTCAAAATGGATGAAGGACCTCAACGTGAGAAAGGAATCCATCAAAATCCTTGAGGAGAACACAGGCAGCAACCTCTTCGACCTCAGCCGCAGCAACTTCTTCCTAGGAACAACGCCAAAGGCAAAGGAAGCAAGGGAAAAAATGAACTATTGGGACTTCATCAAGATCAAAGCTTTTGCACAGCAAAGGAAACAGTCAACAAAACCAAAAGACAACTGACAGAGTGGGAGAAGATATTTGCAAACGACATATCAGATAAAGGGCTAGTATCCAAAATCTACAAAGAGCTTAGCAAACTCAACACCCAAAGGACAAACAATCCAATCAAGAAATGGGCAGAGGACATGAACAGACATTTCTGCAAAGAAGACATCCAGATGGCCAACAGACACATGAAAAAGTGCTCCACATCACTGGGCATCAGGGAAATACAAATCAAAACCACAATGAGATACCACCTCACACCAGTCAGAATGGCTAAAATGAACAAGTCAGGAAATGACAGATGCTGGTGAGGATGTGGAGAAAGGGGAACCCTCCTACACTGTTGGTGGGAATGCAAGCTGGTGCAACCACTCTGGAAAACAGCATGGAGGTTCCTCAAAAAATTGAAAATAGAGCTACGTTATGACCCAGCGATTGCACTACTGGGTATTTACCCTAAAGATACAAACGTAGTGATCCAAAGGGGCACATGTACCCGAATGTTTATAGCAGCAATGTCCACAATAGCCAAGTTTTGGAAAGAACCTAGATGTCCATCAACAGATGAATGGATAAAAAAGAGGTGGTATATATATATACAATGGAATACTATGCAGCCATCAAAAGAAATGAAATCTTACCATTTGTGACGACATGGATGGAACTAGAGCGTATTATGCTTAGTGAAATAAGTCAACTGGAGAAAGACAACTATCACATGATCTCCCTGATATGAGGAAGTGGAGATGCAACAGGGGTGGGAGTTAAGGGGGTAGGAAAAGAAAAAATGAAACAAGATGGGATCGGGAGAGAGACAAACCAAAAGAGACTCTTAATGTCATAAAACAAACTGAGTGGGGTGGGGGGGAGAGGGGTTGGGAGAGGGTGGTGGGGTTACATTATATGTTTAAATAAAAAAAAGCTTTAAAAAAAAACAAAAAAAATGGAGTTCTCAAGCAACAGCTAAAAAAAAAAATCCTACTGCAATATTGCTCAAAATCTCCTGGACTTAAATATTATATATGCTAATTTGCATATTACCAGGCTTTTTACCAGAGCATTCGAGAACCCTCATATCTCTGGGTCCACGATGATGACTTTTAAAAATGAGGGTCTGGATTCAGCTTCCAAACATACCGAATGCCAGTGTAGTACAGCAAGAGCCTGTCCCAGAGCCCTGACCTGTCTGTCCAAGAGCAGGAATTCTTGCTCATAACTGGCTAATGGAGCAAACTAAGATGACATAGTAATTATAGTAGTAATAACTGTTATTAGAGTTATTGCTATTGCTGACATCACTAAGGACTTCCCATGTACCAGGCATGTACTAATTTATGTAATCTTTAAAATAGCCCTGTGAAGAACTAACTATTTTTATTAATCCCTTTTCTTAAAGATGAAGAAGTTTTGTCCATGAATGAATCGATAATATATTAATCTTCAACCATGAGTTTTAAGACCGACTTTCCTGATACACTTTGGAAAGTTAATGATTAACTTTCTGAAGTGATCTCTGTTGATGTTTTTCTGTCCTTGAAAGTCAGTCTTCAGAAGAAAGGAAGAGCAGAAGAGAAAGAACTAGGCATCCTTTTGATGGTCAAGTTAAGTTACCTGTAAAGAGATTTACATGACAGGCTCTGAAATGCAGTCATCATGCCCATCATCCGCCAGCATACCATTTGTAACCTTGAACATATTCCTCATTTAACTACTATGAAGGCCTCAGTTCACCCACCTCTAAAAGGAAATGGGTAATTGGCTTACCTCGGTGAAAGGCTGTTTTAGCCTAAGAGGAAGGTTCTGAGTGTGGTTTGAGAAAGAGACACCTGCAGTTATGTCCTCTGTTTGGGCAGTATGTTGCTTAAGTCATTCTGTTCTGTGCAGACAAGCACAGTGGTTGGCTAGAGACAACAACATGGTCACACCTTCCCTGCCCTTTGACCTTGTAACTCCTGATCCTTGCTGCTCCCTGGATCTGAAGTGATCTGCTTTCCGCTGCATCCTGGATATACCGTCCCACAGTGTGTTGAGAGGAAGTTCCTCACAGTGGCCACTCTGACCACCCCCCCTCAAGTGTTTGTTCTGGAATCCCTACACAGCTCCTCACTGCTCTGTGCCCCACTGCTGCATCAAGCCCCTTAAACTCCCTTTATCCCAGGTAGGCATCTAGACTGTCATTTTTCACCATTGGTTTCTTAAAGTTATGGAAAGAGGTGGATCTGCCACGTCTTCGTAAGAAGCCCATAGTCCTGGGGTGCCTGGGTGGCTCAGTGGGTGATCCCAGGGTCCTGGGATCGAGCCCCACATCAGGCTCTCTGCTCAGCAGGGAGCCTGCTTCCCTTCTCCTCTCTGCCTGCCTCTCTGCCTACCTATGATCTCTGTCAAATAAATAAATAAAATCTTAAAAAAAAAAAAAAAAAAGAAGCCCACAGTTCTTGCAGAATAAGAGCTCAGGGTGAACACGAGGTGTGTGAGGGTCAGGGCTCTCGAGTGGCATACCGTGTGGTCTGGCCTGCTCAAGGGCACAGAGGGAGCCAATGTGCGGGGGCCGGTTTCTAGGACAGCGTGGGCTTTGTCCTCTCCTGCAAGAGCCCTACTTCTTCAGTAAACTTACGCATCATCAGAAGTCCATTTCCCCCCAGGACTTCTGTTACTACTTCTGACTTGGGTCTTTCCGTTGTTTATTTGCACTCTGACCCATTCTGTGTCCTTTGACCTGCCTCTCTTTAGCTTGACACCTCCCTCTCCAGCCTGGACTCTGTCGTGTATTCCTTCAGTCAGTTGCTTCCCAGCGCCTTGACTTTCCTGCCCTGCAGAGCCTGGTCCTAAATCAGTCACTCACTGTCTTTTCCCCTCCTTTGCCTGCTCTTCATGCTGCTGGAGGAAAGCTGCTGAAGGTCCATACAAGCTGATATCTGTGCAAATTTATGATCTCCAGCCCAGCTGTGTTCTCTGGCCCCCCTCCCGGCCCCCCAGCCCCCCTCACAAAGACTGTACCCACCCTTAATCCTTTTGTCCTCAGCCTGGCCTTCCTCCCACTTCACCAAGAAGTTAAAGATATTAGTTCTCATGGATTCCTTTGGCTCCTTGCCCTGAGTCTGCACCCCCGGCACCCTCGCTCTCCTGTGTCTGCCCTGTTTTGGAGAACAGGTGATGCTGCTTTGTCCAAAACGGTGTGTTTTTTTGGGTCGTGTTTCCTACCCACCTCTCACTTCGTCATTCCATCCATGCATCCTCATTGCCTGGTTCTGTTTGTTCCTTCCTCTTGACATATGACAAGGTTGTTTCTTTTTCCTATTTTTTAAATATTTATTTATTTATTTGAGAGAGACACAGATAACAAGAGAGAGCATGAGTGAAAAGGAGGGGAGAAGCAGGCTCCCGGCTGAGCAGCGAGCCCCATGCAGGGCTCAATCCCAGGACCCTGGGATCATGACCTAAGCTGAGGGCAGATGCTTAAACAACTGAGACAACCAGGCATACCCCCATTTTTTTTTTTAAGTGTTTCTTAAAAAAAAGTCTAAGTCTAAGCTCCTCTGGCTACTACTCTGTTGTATTTATTCCCTTCTAACTAAGCACCTTCCTTCCCACCCTCCTGCCTTTCCTCTGTGCAAGGTGTGTGCATTAGGGTTGCAGAAACAGTTCTGGTTTTCATGGTGGTGGAAATAGTACTGAATAGGCGGGTAAGTAGACACATTCACATAGTGTGTGATGCAAACACTCAAACGGGTAACAGGAAAGCGGTGACAGAGTGATAGGGCCGGTAGGGGTGGGGAGTGAGACCAGAGAAGGCCTCTTGAGGAGGTGGCTTTGGGCTGAGACTCACCTGTGAGAGGATCCAGCCATGTCTAGCCTGGGGGAAAGCATCCCAGGCAGAGGGGAGAGAAAAGGCAAAGGTCCTAAGGCAACAGCCATCACTTGACAACTTCAAGGAAATGAAAGGAAAATACTCAACTCTCTCAACTCAGTGCTGCTGCTTCAGCTCTTGTCTTCTTTCACATCTGGCCTGCAGCCCTGACACTTCTCTGAAACCCACACTGGTCAGGTCACCAGTGATCTCCTGCTTGCCCTCCAGGGGGCCAGTTTCAACCTTGTTGTACTTAACCGTGATGTCACACCTGGCACGGCTGCCATCCCTCGCTGGCTCGTGAGAGCTGTTCCTGCCTTCTGGGTCCTGTTCTCCTTGCTCCGGGCCTCTCAGCCTCCTTTGTTGATCTACAAACACGGCTCCTGCAGGGTTGGGACACCCCAGGCCTGCGTCCTGGGCTCCCTGTTCTCTGCTTACAGACTTCCTGGCTGCTCAGACCCTCTGCTGGGGACACGTACCTCTGTGTGTCAAAGGGAGGCCCAAGATTGCCTGAGCATCCATCCTCTTCATACAGCTCCGGAAATCAGCACATCCAATGCTCAGCTCAAAACCCTTTTCTCTGAATGCCCCAGATTGTTTCTCGGGGTACATAGTTTCTCATGGTTCGTCTCCCTCTCTGATTCCCCTGCTTTGGATTTCCCTCCCTTCCCCTATGGTCCTCTGTGCTATTGCTTATGCTCCACATACAAGTAAGACCATATGATAATTGTCTTTCTCTGCTTGACTTACTGTGTTGAGGAGGGCACGTGCTGTGATGAGCCCTGGGTGTTAGACTTCACTAATGAATCATTGAACACTACATCAAGGACTAATTATGTACTATATAGTGGCTAACAAAAAAATTTTAAAAATTAAAAAATAAATTCTTGTGGTATTAAAAAAAACACACACATTGAAATTGCTTGGGATGTGAGCTGTCAAAGTTCCTCAGGCATTTTTAAAAAAAGAAGAGTAAGTGTTGGATCCATCCTGTAAGATAAGAAGACCTAAAATAAAATAATATTTAAAAACAAACAAACAAACCCTTTCCTCACCTGTGACTAGAGTCACATTATGCTTCTCTCTCTCCACCATCTGCTGTCCCATTTCCTAACCACGTTTTCTTGAGTTCTTCGTGCTTCTCGCCCTCTCCATGGGTGCTGTCACGGCTTAGGCCTTTGTCCTTTCTTGCTGAATCATTGTGGTTCTCTCCTCATGGCAGTCAGATCTCAGTCCCATGGTCCCTCCACACTTCCGCTGTGAGATAGTGCACTGACATGTCTCCCGGCCCCCTCTGAACCACCTATCGCACTCCCCTGAGCTCCTGGTCAGTGTTTGCTCCCATGAGGATGATCTAACGGGCCAGCATGGTGTGCCCTACCGACTCTCCAGCCTCGTCTCCCATCTCTGTCCCAGACCTGGCTTTGGTACCCCCAGCTTCCCTGAATCGCCTCAAGTTTGCCAAACACAACACCATGGTTTTTATTTTCTTTCTTTCTTTTTTTCCCCCCAGTGTTTTAGTTTATGCTCCTGTCTTTCCATAGCATGCCCTCTCTGATTATGCAGTCTTGGCAAACACCCATTCAGTGTTCAGTTCTGGTGAAAAACCTTCAATCAAACTGTTCATACCCTCCTCTAGGTAGAACACTCCCTCCTCCCTGTTCCTCAAAGCTCAGGCAGACTCTCTGAGGGGCTTATCATGTCTTTATGCCTCTGTTGCTTACCTATCTACCTTTCTCTCTGAGAGCACAGTGATTTTATTATGTTTATTTTTGTATTTCTAATATAAAACACAATCCACAGTAAATAATAACCCATAAGAAAAGTCAGTGAGCATGAGAGTAACTGTGTCACGTGAATAGGAAGCATGTCAGGCTGGTGGGTCCCTGGTGAGGATCCCAGCTCACTGTTGTGCTAGAATCACAACGTGGCTTAGCTTCCTCTTTATTGTCAAGTACCTGATAGCCTTCCTGAAGTTATAGGTGGGTTGTAGTTTTGTGTGTGTCGGGGGTGGGGTGGGATAATGCCTCTGAAAAAAAAGTCAACTGTTAATAGTAGTGATGAAATAAGGACGAGCTCTAAGTAAAGTGACAGTCTTAGAAATTTCTGATACATTAAGGTGATGGAGTTGTCTGCATGGGTATGTAACAAGAACAGATACACACAAAATGCAAAAATAGAAGTAAGAAAAGGCAATTCATGAGTTGTTTCAGCAAGGACACCGTTCAGGGCAACCATTTCTTATCAAACAAAAGAAATGTTGGTTGAAGGTTGAAAACAGTGATAAACATGCCCAGAAGCCGCTAGGGGCTGACTCACCATGATGAGAGGAAAGCAAGGTGTGTACGGACATTTCCCTACCCTGGCAGTTGAGGAAAAGCCTGAGAGTGGTTACTTTTCATTGTTTTTTGTGGGGAGAATTACTTCCATGAACATTTGAAGATTCATGGAAGTCTCAGGAGCGCCTCTTTCCCAAATGTCAAATGTCTACCACTTTCCCTGAGAAAACAGAGCTGACAACAGATGGCACTGTAATAATGTCTCATTTATTTCACAGGGTCTAGGAGTGAGATATTCCTTCTGAGCAGGGTTTTCTGACCAAAAACCACTGAAGCACCAAAATAGTTAAAAATTACTACTGGGAGTAAAATCTTTCTCAGGTGTTTCTCTGTTTCTCTTCTTGAACAGAGTAAGGAGGTTGTGCTCTTATAGTGATGTCTTCAAAGGTGATTTTACATAGGTAGAGTGTTTTTATAATCAGTGTCTCAGACATTTAAGTTAAAAGCAAACCGTGTTCTGCCTCTCACCCTGCTGTCAGAAGGCCACCATGTACCTCTGTCAACATTTCTGCCTGTTCTAGATTTCTCTTTTCCCTTATACTCATTTTTTGTGGCTAGAAATATATTTTTTTTCATGAAAATCCCCTCTTTAAAACTTACTACTTTGAATGCACTGTAGACTCTGCATTTAGGGGGTTGTTATTTAATAACTGTTACAATTGTGTGTCAGTGTAAAAGAAAGGTTCTAAGGGTGGGTGTGAAGACCATCTGTGGGTAAATGAGCCAAACTGGTTTTTACGACAGACTTTCTGTTATTCATTCTGACTTCTGTTTTTCATGCTTCTGCATCTTTGCCCTGTTCTGAGCTGTTCATGTTACGTATGAGAAGTGACTTCTAGGGAGTAAACCCTTGCACAGGTTATGTTCCAGTCAGTCATTAAAGAATTTCATGGAGGCGCGGGGGTGGCTCAGTCGGTTAAGCGACTGCCTTCGGCTCAGGTCCTGATCCTGGAGTTCCAGGATCGAGTCCCACATGGGTCTCCCTGCTCGGCAGGGAGTCTGCTTCTCCCACTGACCTCTTTCCTCTCATGCTCTCTCTCTCTCTAATAAATAAATAAAATCTTTTAAAAAAAAGAAAACAAAAGAGTTTCGTGAACACAGACAGATCACAACTGTCCTGCGACTCAGTGTGTTCACCTGTAAAATGACAAGGTTGGACTAGATGATCTCCAAAGTCTGTACAGGCTGCAAAGATAGTTCAGCAAAGAAAAGTTTAAAATCTCTGAAGACCAGAGTGTCCGGAGGATTGAATGGCCAACTTCGGGTTATGAACATCTTGGGAATCTTCCCAGAAGAGGAGGTCAGCTTTGGAAGGGACAAAAGGTAGACTGGTGGGGAAGTGTGTCTTGAGAAAGTTCAAGGCCTTTTCAGAGGAGACCAGTTATTGTGGTAAAGTATATATAACATAAATTTTACCATTTTAACTATTTTTTTAAGTACAATTCAGTGACATTAGCCTGATTCACACTGTTTTGTAACCATCACACTACCCATTTCTAGAACTTTTTCATCATGTTGGACTGAAACTCTGGGCCCATTAAATACCAACTCCCCATTCCCTGCTCACCCGACCCCAGGTAACCACATCTAGGGTCAGCGGTCTACTTTCTGTTTCTAGGAATTTGACTAGTCTAGACACCTCATATAAGGGCAACCACACAGTCTTTGTCCTTTTGTCTGGCTTATTTCACATGGCCCACATCTTTAAGATTCATTCCTGTTGTGGCATGTGTCAGAATTTCCTTCCTTTTCAAGGTTGAGTAATAGTCCATTGTATGCATCTACCATGTTTCATCCATTCATCCTTTGTTGGAGTTTTGGGTTGTTGCCATCTTTGGTATTATAAACAATGCGGGTATGAACACGTGTGTATAAGTATCTGATCAAGTCTCTGTTCTCATTTCTTTTGGGTACATATGCAGAAGAAGAGCTGCTAGATCATGTGATGACTCCATGGTTAACTTTTTGAAGAACTGCCAAACTGTTTTCCATACTGGCTGTACCATATTATGCTCCCACCCCATTGCAGGAAGTTTCCACTTTCTCCAAGAGAAAGAGGAGTAGTTGTACATGCACATTATGAACCAACTTGAGTGGAGCCCATCTTTCTCATGAGGCCTATAGTTAGGATAATAGATTGAGGCCATAGCATGGAGAGTCTTGAAGACCTGGTCATGGTGTTGGTACTTTATTCTTTAGATGCTAAGTTGCTGGTGAGGGAAAAGCAGGATCAGAATGGTGCTGTAGGGGACGCCTGGGTGGCTCAGTTGGTTAAGCAGCTGTCTTCGGCTCAGGTCATGATCCCAGCGTCCTGGGATCGAGTCCCACATCGGGCTCCTTGCTCAGCAGGGAGCCTGCTTCTCCCTCTGCCTCTGCCTGCCACTCTGTCTGCCTGTGCTCACTCTCTCTGTCAAATAAATAAATAAATAAATAAAAATATTAAAAAAAAAAAAAAAAAGAATGGTGCTGTAGGAAGGTGAAGGGCCAAAGGATATTCTTTGCAGGATGGACTGGGCCTTGGAAGTGGGACGTGGATTGGCAGAGGATTGTAGTTATCCTGCTAAAAGACCGGACCTAGGCTTCATGTGGAAAGGCAGGGATGATAGTGGAGACACTTCTGCGATCAGCAGGCAGCATTGGCCACAACCTTTGGACACTCATATTGAGTGAGGGTAAGTAAGAGTGTTAGGGTAAGGAGTGGTACCTCCTTGACATTTGGCATCTTAATTTTTGAGGTCCTATGTGGATGACAAGATGTAGAGAGGGGGCCTATGTCTGGTTAGTTCCTTGCCTGGTGAAGGAACAGACATTTGTAGCTGCCTGGGGGTGTTCCCACCTAGTGGGTCATCCTATACATGGCCTGGTCTCCTTGAGTAGCATAAGGTGCCCTAGGATGCTTGCACAGGAAGCAGAAACACCAAACTCAAAGTAAACTTAGTGTCAATGGAGAGAAAGAGGGCAGTTAGGTATCTAACCCAAAATCTAAGCTAGCTCCAAAGTTTTTATTTTGATCTTTAATTTACATATTGCCTAAAAATGATGTCATCCCATGTAAAGCTGGTTTGCATTTGCTGGTGTACATGCCAGCTCATTGGCTGAAAGGCCATTTCTTTCTCAGAAGGCTTCTGGCTGCCCCCTTTCTCTCAGGCTCTTTGTGTTTCCACCACTGAAGATTTCCAGGAGGCACAGGGATCCGCGGAGGTGTTGTCCTTTGTGTTACAAGCAGACCAAGAGTGCCAGTGTGCAGGTGTGGGAGGGCGTGCCCATGGGTGTGGTGGGTGGATGGCTGGGTGTGGGTTTCAGTGGACACAGGTTGCAAGAGAGTTTTAAATAACTCACTTGAAGTGGAATTAAGAGATCTAAATCAGATTTATTACACATAATTAACTTAATTAGGCAGGATATGGGGAAATATGCTAAAACGTTGATGCAATAACTATTTCGAGGCATGGGATGTGGAAGATGGTGAGAAAGCAGCCAAAATTGTGGTGTGCAAGCTCAGCCTGGGTGCGCTGGCCTCCACAGGGAGTGGTGCCACGACTGGAGACCATGGCCACAGTTGCTGCCTGTCCCGGTGGGCTGACCACAGAAGCAGCTCCCCTGTATGCTTGCGAGGATCACCGTGATAAGAATTCTCACATTCCTTGGGCTTTCTCTGAGTAGATGCCTATCTCTTTAGATGGGTTTGTGTATCTTTCTACCTATATTTTCAGAACCGTAGATTCAGATTTTTAAAAGTTAATGATTCTTAGCCTGGTGCTGTGAAAGAAAATGACTCAGTTAAAAAAACACTCTCTGGCCTACATACGTTTTTATCTGCACCTGAAACTGTCAGCAGCCTTTCCCACATTGACTGCTGTGTGAAGAAGGTTTGCTTGCTGACACCAGACACCAGGAGCTTGACAAAGCTCAGCCACCAGCCCCTGGCAGGCCGCTCTCAGCTGTGCGGCCTCTGATAGCAGAAGCAACTCCTTCCTCCCTCTCCCAGCCTTATTTGGACCCTGGAAGTTGGTGGTGTCCCCATCTGTTGCAGACAGCATGGGAGGTGGCCCAGAGCCTATTTCCTCAGTGAGTACTAATTGCCCGAAAGAACTAACAGACTTCAAAGGGGAACCACTTCACATTTTCAAAGAAGTCCTTTCAGCTTCCTAAGACGTGAACCTTCTTCTTTCTTCCATGAATGGCCCCTACAAGGACTCTGAATTCTGTTCCAACATGAACTCAGCAAAACCTTTCTTGACTTCCATGACTCTGAGATCTGTTGAGCAGCAGTTACCCCACGGATTGATGGAGGCTTCAGAAGAGACCTCAGGCCTTGTCACTATGAACTTGAGGCCTTACCTTGTGAATCCACAGTACTCATCTCTCGGGCTCCTGAAGGTGATCCAAACTTTAAAGAGGATCAGAGAGGCAGTAAAGCAGGCTGTGAGCATGAAATGCTCCTGTGTGGTGCAGAGCAGAGCAGAGAGCCTGGCGGTGTTTGTAAAGAAGGACCTGGGGTGCCTGCAGCAGCAGAGGGAGTGAGGAGGAGAGGAGAGCTGTGTGTCAGGGCCCTTGAGAACTGTACCTCCCGTGGGCGGGCACTTCCCTGGAGACGCACTTTTGAAGCTACTCCAAGACAGAGGTGCTTGCAGGCTAACATGGGGATCAGGAAGGGTGAAGAAGGCTGTGATAGAACACATGGCAAGTCAGAGGTAAAAGATGAAGGAGGTTGTCTGGAGATTTGTTGGATTCTTCCAGGAGTTTTTTGTTTTTGTTTTTGTTTTTTTTTTTTGACCATAGAAAAGAACACACACAATACCAGCGATGTCGGGAAGGCTGTGGGAACCTAGGCACTGGGAATTGTTTGCTTATTTGATAGAAAATTTCTGTCGGGTTGGGCCCTTGGGAGGCTCATACTGAGAGTTGGCAGGTCACAACTTCAACCTGCCAGGCGTGACTGTGGTGTTTCAGTACCGGTGACGTGTGGTAGAGCACAGTCTGGGGGCCTTAAATAGATATCCCAGGTAGTCTGGCTCAGGATCCCTGAGCTGTGCTGCTTCTCAGAGGTAGGAAGGACAATATGGAATTAAAGAAGACGTGCACCTGCCCCTGTGCTGGATATTTTACGTGTTGTGCCCTTGAACACTTCCAAAAGCTTCCAGAGGGCCACACTGAAATTCCCCGAATGGGTCACTATGGTCAGTCCATCTGAAATGGCTGTAATTTCTAAGAGATAATTTTAACATTCTTTTACAATTAAATAAGTACAATAACTATAGTATTTATCTAATCATACTGCAGAAAGTGTGGATAACAGCAGAAAAGAAAAAAAACCTGCACAACTCCAGTCCTCATCATAGCCAATTTTATTTTGGCATACTTCCTTACCGTCCTTTTTTGAATGCCTTTGTACAGTGTATCCAACATTACAGACTTCTTTCTGTGTTTATAGGAAGTCTTCAAAACATGATCTTTAAATTGATGGTATTTTGATTTCTTTGAGGATTTTAAATATGGGAGCATATATCATGTAATATAGAATATATAGAATATATTCTATATTACATGTAGAGATTTATCTTAATGTTTTAAAAGGCATTTTGTACTAGATCTCAGGTATTAAAAAAACATTCAGCAGCCACAGTTAATTTTTAACACTGTCTCTGTGTCTCCATTGACAGGGATCTACCGCACAGAGAAGGATAAAGGCACTCTGTATGAGCTCACGTTCAAAGGGGAGCAGAAGCACGAATTCAGACGACTCGTCTTGTTTCGACCGTTTGGCCCCATCATGAAAGTAAAACAAGAAAAGCTCAACATGGCCAACGCGCTCATCAACGTTATCGTGCCACTGGCAAAGCGGGTGGATAAGTTCCGGCAGTTCATGCAGAATTTCAGGTTTGTTTGTTTGTACATGTTTACCTTCCTCTGTGGGGCATGCTTTAAAATACTGGTGTCATTTCCCGTCATCTCCCACATTTCCGGGGGCTAAGTACAAAGGCCCCTTTCTCTTCTTGTCCAACTGTTTTCTTCATGTCAAGTTTACCATTTGCATTTGCCTTTCCTTAAAGCAGTTAGAAAACTGCCAGGCAAGCAGGTTTGCCTTCAGAAGGTGAACTTCTAAGGGGTGGCTTTTCATCAGGACCTGCAGAGATGGCCTAATGCCTGCTGTATCCAGGTCTAGCGTGAGTCTGGGCTCAGGTCTGGGGACGACACGGGCCATGCTCTCTCATCAGTGGAGTGAGGCTTCTATCAGACACTCGAAGGACAGGGGCCTGCAGTACCCAGGATGGACTGAATCAGAATCCATTTTTTATTCTAACTACATCTCCTCAGGGATTAAATTTAGAATTATACCAAGAAGTTTCTAAGCACTCACTTTTGTAGCTACTCAAGAAGAATAAGCAGGGATTGGTTTTTAGAAACAATAATATGGTTTTCACATATGTGCCTTGAAGCTCTTTATTGTGCAGTGTTGGTTCTTGTAAGCTATCATGGCTAACATTCATATATTGGTTCACCTATATTAGCTAACTTACCCATCCAGCTTATTGGATAGATGAAAGTTGTATGTGTCTAATGATAATTCTTGGAATATCAAACATTTTTCTTTATTAATTTTTTAAAAGATTTTATTTATTTGAGAGAGGGGGAGTGAGCATGAATGGGGGAAGAACAGAGGGAGAGGGAGAAGGGGCAGACTTCCTGCTGATTAGGGGACCCAATGCGGAGCTCGGTCCTAGGACCCTGGGATCATGACCTGAGCTGAAGGCAGACACAACTGACTGAGTCACCCAGGTGCCCCTCAAACTTATTTTTATTCATTTTTTTTTTTTTTTTAGGGAGAGAGTGGGGGGAGGGGCAGAAAGAGAGGAAGAGAGAATCTTAAGCAGGCTCCATGTTTGTGGGGGGAGCCCAATGCAGGGCTCTATCTCACAACCCTGAGATCATTCAAGAGTCAGACCTTTAACTGACTGAGCCACCCAGGTGCCCCTCAAACTTACTTTTAATCTTTTATCATTAAATTCACATTATTAAAAGCCAGTAATCTTCAGTGAAAGGGTGTGGTTGATACTTCTCAAAATTCTCGATAATGAATGCAGTCTTTTAAAAATTTTTACATTTGAAGGCTAACCCTTATCTAAATAAGTTTTAGGGTCAGAATCCCATAGTCTTAAAAGAGGCCTTTGGAGGTCACCTGATCGAGTCCTCCCCTAGTTCACAATATCTCCAGAGCATCCCCACCATTTGGTTCTCTGTGCAACGTGTGTGGTGTGTGTGTGTGTGTGTGTGTGTGTACATGTGCATATGTGCATGCACGTGCCTCTATCCCTGGGCAGGCTGCTCTGAGTTGAGCAGCTCCCAGTAGGAAGCTCGCCATTATTTGGACCTGCCATCTGCCTCCCTGTGATTTTTACCCAGTGGGTCTAGTTCTAGTCTCTGAGGAAATGGCTGAACAAATCCATTTCCTCTTAGATATCAGAGCCTTTCAGATCTTTCAAGACAGCTGTCACAAGGCCCACTGTCTTTCTTTTCCAGGTTCAGGAGTTGTGCCTTCAGTAGTGCCACCTTCAGTACTGCAGAGGGACGTGGGTCGATCTTGTCATCTGTTCCCAATTTGTAGAGACCCTGTGGGCCCTGTCCCCTGAGCGTTGGCAGTGTCCTCTGGCTCCAGTAGTGAAATGAATATGGAGCTTCGCTTCTGGCAGCCTTCCTTTGGTGTTTCTGTGCCCCCTGCCTTCTCACCTGGACGCCAGAGGGCTGCCAGTTGATTCAGCATGGTTTCCCGAGAAGGACTAAACCTGTGGTTGGCACTAGACATTAAGTCCAGTCATTGCTTCCGGCAGCTGGTGTGCCCATTTCTAGGATGAGTTGATGGTAAATTTCTTGGGCTGGGAAGCTGCCCAGAGCGTGCCAGGTGAAGGGCCCCGAGATCTGCAGCTGCCCGTCCTGAAGGCCCGTCATGGCGCTTGCTGGGTTTAGCGAGGCGGCGCTCACACTAAAGCCACGTCTGCACTGTTCTCTGTGTAGGACTCCCGGGCCCGGAGCTGCAGGATTCCCTTGGTTATATAGGACCGGCTCTGGCCTTCGTGTTGTGAGGATTGCAAATATTTAATGGTAGGACTGAAACTAGGATACTGTTGAAAAAGGTAAAAGGACTAGCTTGCTAGTCGCCAGAATTGAGATGGGGAAATGAGTTGTAATTCTAGTTAATGTTTTAAAAACAAATAAAATGCCCTCTGTGGCACAGAGTCAGGAGCAGGTGGGTGGGAAGGCTTAGGGCTTGAGTAGGGTATATGGAAGGCCTCTGTGTGCCAGACACTCAACCAGATACTGGGGTAAGGAGATGAGTTCCTGGTGCCTACCTTCATGCGGACCAGAAGCCACTAAAACGGAGCTAGGAGCTGCGGCAGAAATAGAGACAAGGGCAGAGGGCCATGAGAAAGGCTTCCCAGGGCAGAGGAAGCTGAGTGGGGAGTTTGCTCTGTCCTCTAGGGGTTTCTGAATGTGTTGGGTCTCTGAAAAAAATGAGATAAGGAAGGCTACTCAAACCTGAGAGTATTTGATTCTGTGTCAGAACTTAGTATGGGTGACATTTCAAATCAGCCAGCAGAGAACGGATTGTTCAGTGTATGGCTTTAGGACGACTAATCAAACATAGCAGAAAATATTTAATTCTTACTGCATACCAAAACTCTGGTATGTAAGCGCTGGTCAATTAAATATTTAAATAGAAGTAATACAAACATTAAAGTATTGGAAAAATATAAGGAGCTATTTATTAAATATTTAACATCTTTATGAAATCCCTTCTATCATAAGATTAGCAGATTATTAACTCTGGCTGGAACTGAAGATGGCATTGTGAGTGACTTGTTTTATTCCCTTGAATTCTGTTTTATAAATTTTTGTGTAGTTACCATGTGTTTTATGTTTTGTTTAAAAATTCAACAAAACATTTTTTGGCTGTTATAATTTCAACATGGTTTTGGGGCACCTGGGTGGCTCAGTCCTTAAGCATCTGCCTTTGCCTCGGGTCATGATCCCAGGGTTCTGGCATCAGGCTCCCTGTTTGGCAGGAAGCCTGCTTCTCCCTCTTCCACTCCCCCTGCTTGTAGTCCCTCTCTTTCTGTCAAATAAATAATAAATAAAAATCTTTAAAAAATGGATTTTTAGTTTGTAAAAGTGACATATAGCTATTATGATATATTTAAATAATATAGAACACAAGTAATGAATTACTTAAAAATCCACTCCTGGCCCTGCCTCCCCAAATTAACCATTTTTAACATTAACTGAACTCTACTGTAGGTACTTTTATTTGCATATATGTGGATAGAAAAATAACTTGTTAGCTAGAAATAATTTAATACAGCATGAGATGTACTATATATTCTGTTTTTAATTAAAGAATTTCATTTTGCCTGACTCAATTTATAGAAGCAAATCCAAAGTATAAATTCAGATTCTGAGATATAATCTGAAGGAATTGCTGATCTTTAAGACAATGTTTCTCTGCTGTAAGGGATATTATTAGCTCTGAAGAGATCCCTCTAAAATTACCTTTTTTTTTTTTTTTAGAGAGAGAGAGAGAGTAGGGGAGAGAGCAGAGGGAGAGTGAGAGAGAAAAATCTTAAGCAGGCTCCATGCCCTCCATGAAGCCCCATGGGGGTATTGAGCTCACAACCTGAGCCTAAAAACCAAGAGTTGGATGGTTAACCAATTGAGCCACCCAGGAACAGCTGAGATCCCCCTAAAATTTAAAATTTTAAAAAGGAAAAAAAAAGATTTTGCATAACAGGAAAGATTGGAATTATTTTATATTTTTTGTTGCATATTCTCACTTTAGGAGGGATTGACTGAAAAATCACCATAAGTAGAGGAAATCGGCACAGTCCTGTCTTCTCTTTTCCTACATACCTTCTTCCAGTGCTGGCCATCTGTTATTTTCACCTTGTCAGGGGTGGCAGCCTTTGTGTTCTGTTTTGTAGTCACAGAGCCTGTGTGGACCCATCAGCAGCCCTTTGACAACAGCAGCTGCAGTCCTGAGGTCTTGGCTGGCTAGATTTCATGGGCGAGACATTTTTTCAAAAAGTGTCCTAAGTGCTGAGTGGTATGTCTTCTTACGGTCATTTCATTTCATTGGTTGGACTTAAAATTCTTGGGACACACTTTCTTTCCTCGGGAGTTTGTAGACATTCTTCTGGCATCTGATGATCCCACAGAGAAGTGTCGGGACAACTTTATTTCATCTCTCCTGAGAATGACTTACTTTTGCCTGAGTGCCTTAAGAATTCCTTCTTGAATCTTGATCATAATAGCTTCATCAGGATACATCTCATCTCAGTGTCTTCTTCTCACTCAAGTTTTCCTGTACTTAATTGAGTTTTCTTTGTCATTTTATGGATTTTTTCATGTCAAGAAAATTTTTTGGTGTTTTAATTCTGTATTAGTTTCTATTTCTTAATGCCTCAGCCTTTAAGCTGCTTTCACATAAGGCTTTCCTCGAGATGAGCAATTTGATTCTCAGATGCATCTATTCTGTTCCTCGCTATGTTTAATTTATTACTTTTGTGTGTTTGGGCTGCCACCTTATTTTCTCAGCACAGAATGTGCCTTTTAATCTGTTGTTTTTATCATTTCTTCTATGAACCTTTTTTATTGAATTCACATTTTTATTTAAGAAAGTGTGAAATGTGTAAGATATTTTCTTCTGTTTGAATTGTATTTTCTTTTAGACCAGGTTTTTCATTTACTTTTTGAACGCTATTGTTTTCTTGTTTCTCCCCTTTTTTCTTCCTATAATTTTGATACTATTCTTGAAACATGGTTGCTGGGAGGTGGCCCTTCACCTTCCTCCTGCCTGGCATACAGGGGGCCACCTGGACTGTTTGCTCTGACTGTGTAGTGGGGGGTTCTTCTTGGCTACCTCCCCGTCTTGATGGAGAACTATTTGTGTCCCACTCCTGGCTGTCTTCTGAGGGCAGGGTATTTATTTTTCTATTCACTTTATTTGTAGCCTCCAAGAACAGGGGGAGCAGAGAAAACTCAATGGAGGCTTTGTGCAGCCTTTGTTGGAGGTTTCCAACTCCCATGGCTCTTCCATGTCCTGGGGTGGGTATGAGCTGTGCTAAGCTCACTCTGTCTACTGGTGAGTGGATCTTTGTCCTCAGGGGATAATGATTTGGCTCTCAGAATGGGCCCTCAAAGGGGCCTGGAACATCGGCTCCATGAGTTTCCTTCTCATCTCTACCTGTTGTCTTCAGCAGCTCTTTCCACCCCCACAAATCAGAAAGAGGAAAGAAAATAAGGTTTGGGCCTTCTGTTTAATGATTGGCTCTGTGTGTGTGTGTGTGTGTGTGTGTGTGCGCGCCCACGCACCCGCACATGTGTGTGTTGTGGAGGGCGTATAAAAGATCCTTCATCTGACTGCCAGCATCTCCCGTCCCTTCTTTTTCTGCTTTTAGGAAGGATCATAACTATAGTCATATTTTTTCCTTTGCTTTCTGCCCACTTCACCTTTTTTGCAGGGGTTAGTTCACAAAGTGTAATGAAGATGGTCCTACTGTCTTTTCCATGCGAGGTGGAGAGACCATGTATGTCACTGTGGCTTTTCCTTCACAGAGATCCTGAATTGGGATTTGGGCCCCATCCCTCCCTGGACCAGCCATTCCCCTCGGCCACCTTCTCCCCACCTGGCTGCCACTCCAGCTCTTCTGGAAAGAGTGGTTGGAGCCAGTGGCCAGGAGCCACAGGACAGGAACATCAAATCTTCTGTTTCTTCCAACGTCTTCTTGTCTTCTCTATGGAGATTACGTCCTGATCATTGATCATTGATTAGTAGCAAGACTAGCCATTTGCCACTATTTTTGGTACAGGGTTTGCAATGATCATTGTGAGATTAATGTATTTAAAACACCACTTTCCATGGCATGTCTTTTAAAATGTAGATACCCTTTGTTCTGAAATGATTCTTCATTTGAATGAAGAATCCTGTACAAGTAACTTTATATATCTGGCTTTACTATCTTCTGTAAAATCAAAGTACTGGTCCAGATGGGTCCTCTTGTAGCTCTGACACTGGTTATTACCGATAGATTTAGGGTTTTGTTTTGTTTCTCACTTCAGCATCAGTTTGCTAACTGTTCACCTAGAAAGGAGCCAGATGGCTAAGAATTCCAAAAAAGACGCCTTCACAGACAGAAGAAATGGATGTAGAGCCCAGAATTCCCCCAGATAGAATGGCCCCTAGGGAAGACTGGGTTTGAAAAATCAACTTACTTGGGGTGAAGGCCAGGCATCAGGTGCAATCACCTGGGAACCAAAGACCAAGTTTGTGTGTTGCAGAACTGTGTTGGGGGTGGGCCTTCAGGACAAAATTGATTCCTGGGTGCATGGAGCGTATGGACTAAAATATTTATTCTCATTATTATTTTATCCTCATTACTATTTGAGTCATGTCAACTAATCCTAAAAACTATCTGTGTTTACAAAAAATACCAATTTAATAAAACCATTTTTATAGAGGTCATTAACAAAGACTGATTAACAATGAGGACTGGAGGATAGGTGTGCCTGGAACCCAGGACTAGGGGGAAAGAGTTTCAGATTGTCAAAAATGCCGGCTCTGAACTTTCTGTCAGACAAAGGGACAAGGGGGAAGCTAAGGCTAGTTTACTTCAGCCCTCAGTAGTTAATGAAAAGATGGCTACTATTTTTTGGGGGCGAAAAGCTTTCTCCTGGCACTAGAGCCTAAAGGCCTTTATTGAAGAGGCTGTAAGCATTAAATGAGAGATATCCCTGGGATCTACAAGAAATTACAAAGCTAAAGCTCCAATATTGTCATCTCTGTGAGGAGGAATGCAGCTGGGAGGAACAACATGGACCACTCTGATCTGGCTACTGGGGCTGCTTTGTGGCGTCATTGTTGTTCATGGAGATGAGATGGCGTCTTACCATGGCTGGTTGGTTTTCTGTTGCTGTCCTCATAGTCCTGGCTTGTGGGGGATCTTCACAGGCTCCAGGTGCTGTTTCCTGTCCCATGAATGCCCCACATGACTCCCTTGGGGCCTGGGGGGCTCCATCATTAAGGACCCTTTACCTGTTGCCAGAAATAGAGGGAGTATATCCAGGAGAACTTGCTTCACATCTCGCTATGTTTTTATGTTTCCCCTTTGCCCAACAGTGTATTAACTTAAACCTACCTCTTCCTGCTCTTCTTCTTTTTTTTTTTTAAATCACCTGATTTGCCTTTGAAACTATTCTAGTATTTGCTTTGTGACTCTTTAGTTTCTTTTGGCTTCTGGATTATAGGTCTCAAGCTCAGTTATTTCAAGGTGTAGTTTGTGATAGCAAGAAGAAACTCATAATAACAAAGTTATAGATTGTCTTTGTATCCTTATCTCTGAGCCTCTCCGAGGGGGGAAAAATTTTTTATGCAAATGATTTTTTTATTATTTCTAAAAATCTTTCCCAGTTCATTTCAAGTTTGCTTGATTTTTATTTTGACTACTTCCAGCTGGTCTGAGAACCCTTTTTTATGTTGCTATGATTCTCCTCAGACTTTGGTAGTTAATTTTGTTTTAACGTTCTTTCTTTCCCTCTTCTGACTCTTCTCTCATCCCTCTCAAAGCATCTATGATATTTTCAGGCAGCATCTATGATATTTTCAGGCAGTATCAGGGACATGTTTTACTTCAATTTCCTTTAGTGGTATTTTAATCCCTTTCCTGCCTAGAACTGTGAAGTTGTTTCTGGAGATTTCTGGATCTTTAAAAAACAATGAATATAGACTTTCCAGGCCAAAATGAGCCTTGAGGGTAGGGCTAGCTAAGCTGGTGTAATTTAGAGTGTAACAGGAAGGCTTCTGGTCATCATAACATTGCTGATTGTGGTTGAGATAGGCCCCTTATCTTCTTTATTTTTCAGGAAAACTAATGTAGTTTCCATTATGATATCATCCCTCCTCCCACTCCCTCTGCCTCTTCTGTGGGCCCTTTCTCTATTCATACACCAGTGTTGCACCCAGGAAAGTTTTAGGGTTCATATGTTGGAGAAACTTTAATTTACATCATTCACTTTATTTGAAGAAAAGTTTCTATTTTGGGACCTAATTGAAGTTGTTTCTTATTTCATTTGAGCCACAGAATATATGAAAACATCTACCCAAGAGTAGAAAATGGTCAGTAGGAAACAATTCCATTTGCTCTTCTGAAATGGGCAAACAAGAAAGTGGGTCCTGATTGCTTGGTTGAGACTCAAAAATCAGGCTCATTTCTTTAACACTGATCAGACTACTCAAAAAATGGAATCCAGGATTTGTATATTAATGTAGCTTGGCATACGGTGTAGGGAGAGGACCCACCAAACCAAAAGAAGAATATTATTTTTTTAAAGCCAGATTTCAGGAGGCCCAGTCACTGTCTCGTCTCTCTTCAGGGTAGTACTCAGTCCTTTTTTCCAATGCCTTTTGGCTAAGCAGTTGCTTCCCATTGGCTGTGCAGACCATAGGTAGCATTTGGAGACTAATGAACTGTTAGGTATTTATTATCTCATTTGCACAGGACGTAATTAACGGTAAATCATAGATTTTCTTTTCATACTTGATATATTTGAGTAGAAAACTGACTTAGGGGGCACCTGGGTGGCTCAGTGGGTTAAAGCCTCTGCTTTCGGCTCAGGTCATGGTCCCAGGGTCCTGGGATCGAGCCCCACATCGGGCTCTCTGCTCAGCAGGGAGCCTGCTTCCCTCTCTCTCTGCCTGCCTCTCTGCCTACTTGTGATCTCTGTCTGTCAAATAAAAAAAATAAATCTTAAAAAAAAAAAAAGAAAACTGACTTAGAAAAGAATGGTGATATAATTTCTTTGCAGCTATGCCTCCTGAGCCAAGAAAATCCTTTCTCTTCTCCTCTCCACCTGCGTGGAGCCTGTCAGGATTCGCCTTAAATGCTCCCTCTTCCTTGAGACGCCTTCTCCATTCCCCAAAAGAAATTAATCACATTCTTCTCAGTCTCTTGGCTCCTTATACCTCCACATCATTGCTGTAGATAGTCCATCCTGCCTCATACTCATTAGCTATCCCTTCCTTCCAATACACTAAGGTCGCTGAGGCAAGTAGGGTGACCAGTGGTACCATTTTGCTTGGGACTGAGGCATTTGCCAGGACATGAGTGCTAAATCCTGGAGAATCCCAGGCACACCTGGGTGGTTGGTCCCCCTGCAAGGCACCATAAAAGATTACATTTTAAAATCTTATTCCGGTGAGAATAGTGCATTATACCACAAACTTACTCAGTGAATATTCTTGAATCCCTGTTTCCACAGGCCACTTAGCCCAAGGTTTAAAAACAACTACATCTAATTATATAAAAACTCAATTTTCCTTCTCTCTCTGTGTCACCTTCTGTGGTAAGATGTCCAGCCTCTTGTGCCCTCCCAGGCTTTCTGGGAATCTGCAGGGATGTTTCACATATGCTCAAATACAATTTCAGCCTCCACAGACTGCTCAGGCGTAGGCTGCGTGGTGCCAACGAACAGCTTCTGACAACAGCCAAAGTTGTTGACACTTGTTAATGCCACACAGGCTGCTGGTGCAGCCACCACTGTGCCAAAACTGCCACATTAATTCCCCAGGAGTCCTGGCTGGAGCTCCCAACACCCCCTCATAATCGTATTTTCTGTGAAGAGAGCCTTTTGGCATTTCCTGCAGCTCTGTCTCTCTCTAGGACTTACCAGGGAGTCCACAGAAACCAGCTGGAGAGCAGGACAAACCCTGGGGACACACACTGTTTTCACAGCCGTGCACCCCTCTGACAATTCCTGTGTTCTACTGAAACTGCTTCTTCCTTACCAGAGTGGTTCTGACCGGGGGGGCTATTTTGTACCTTCTACCCTGGCATGTTCAGTAAAATCTGGAGATGTGTTTGGTTGTCACAACTGAGGTGGGGGCTTGCGGGTGCTACTGACACCCAGTGGGTAGAGGCCAGAGATGCTGCTAGACGTCTTACAATGCACAGGACAGCTCCTTCCACGATAGGGAATTCTTTGGTCCAAAATGTCGATTGAGAAGCCCTACTTCAGGATGCGTTTTCTCCCTAGGAGTACAGCACTTCCTCCAAATAGACCTTGGGTTCCCCCGTCCCCCTTTCCACCAGATTGCACAGTCATCTCTGGCTGGTCCCAGCAGGAATGCAAGCTGAACAGTCCTTCCTGTGGCCAGTTTACACTTGGAGTTTTGTTGAGGCTTCTTCCAGTCTCCTGGCCCACAGAACCATTCTGCTGTGTGGCTGAGTCCTGGACGGGTCAGACCAAAGCTATGAGATTTCAAAAGTACAGCCTTCATCCTGCTCAGGTCTTAAACACCAGGCTGGTCCTTAGGAAAGCTGGATTGCATGCCTGGCTTGGGCAGGTCACTGGAACTCCTTTCCTTACCTCTGTACTGAGAGTGGAAATGATGTTCAAGTAGTTCTCTCTGCAGCGCGTGGTTCAGACGAGTAACAGAACTCAAAGACCGTGATGGGCTTTCAGCCTCTTGAGAAATAAAAATATAGCTGTAAAAGTGACTGTGATACATGTTTTCTGATTGAAAATTTATCTTAATTAGTCCCTGTACTTCTATGGCACAATATCCTCAGGGAGAAGGAACTGTTCTTTTCCAGAAAAAAAATGTCTTAAAAAGACAAGGTCTTCAGGCGCCTGGGTGGCTCAGTGGGTAAAGCCTCTGCCTTCAGCTCAGGTCATGATCCCAGGGTCCTGGGATCAAGCCCCACATCAGGCTCTCTGCTCAGCAGGGAGCCTGCTTCCCCTCTCTCTCTGCCTGCCTCTCTGTCTACTTGTGATCTCTGTCTGTCAAATAAATTAATAAAAAAAAAAGGTCTTTGAGGGCTACCTTTTTGTTTTGTTGATGTTTTCCTTTGCTGCACAAGAGCTTTTTATTTTGGTGTGGTCCCAATAGTTTCATTTTGCTTTTGTTTCCCCTGCCTCAGGAGACATATCTAAAAAAATGTTTCTATGGTCAGTGTCAAAGAAATTACCACCTATAATTTCTACTAGGAGTTTTATGGTTTTACGGTTTCAGGTCTCACATCCTCAGGTCTTTCATCCATTTTGAGATTTTATTATTATTATTATTATTTTTCAAAGATTTATTTATTTATCAGAGAGAGCACAGGAGAGCATGTGCACAAGCAGGCAGAGAGGCAGGCAGAGGCAGAGAGATAAGCAGGCTCCCTGCTGAGCAAGGCGTCTGATTTGGGACTAGATCCCAGGACCCTGGAATCAGGACCTGAGTCGAAAGCAGCGGCTTAACCGACTGAGCCACCCAGGTGTCCCTTGAGTTTATTTTTATGTATGGTATAAGAGAGTGGTCCAGTTTCATTCATCTGCATGTTGCTGTCCAGTTTTCCCAACACCATTTGTTGAAGAGACTGTCTTTTTTCCATTGGATA
>RCUC01159559.1:0-98677 GCA_003697995.1 Taxidea taxus jeffersonii
TATTCTTGGCTGCATGTTTTTCTCGTTTAGTGCTCTGAATATATCATGCCAGTTCTTTCTGGCCTGCCAGGTCTCTGTGGATAAGTCTCCTGCCAATCTAATATTTTTACCATTGTACGTTACAGACTTCTTGTCCCGTGCTGCTTTCAGGATTTTCTCTTTGTTGCTAAGACTTGTAAATTTTACTATTAGGTAGCGGGGTGTGGGTCGATTCCTATTGATTTTGAGAGGTGTTCTCTGGGCCTCCTGGATTTTGATGCTTGTTCCCCTTGCTATATTAGGGAAATTCTCTACAATAATCCTCTCCAGTATACCTTCTGCTCCTATTTCTCTTTCTTCTTCTTCTGGAATCCCAATTATTCTAATGTTGTTTCGTCTTATGGCATCACTTATCTCTTGAATTCTCCCCTCGTGGTCCAGTAGTTGATTGTCTCTCTTTTGGTCTGCTTCATTATTCCCTGCCATTTGGTCTTCTATATCACTAATTCTGTCTTCTGCCTCATTTATCCTAGCAGTAAGAGCCTCCATTTTTGATTGCACCTCATTAATAGCTTTTTTTATTTCAACTTGATTAGACTTTATTTCTTTTATTTCTCCAGAAAGGGTTTTTATTTCTCCTGACAGGGTTTCTCTAATATCTTTCATGCCTTTTTCGAGCCCGGCTAGAACCTTGAGAATAGTCATCCTGAATTCCAGATCTGACATATTACCAATGTCTGTATTGATTAGGTCCCTAGCCTTCGGTCCTGTCTCCTGCTCTTTTTTTTGTGGTGAGTTTTTCCGCCTTGTCATTTTGTCCAGATAAGAATCCGCTGTTCTCCTTGTTAAGTGAACTTGGTCTTGGCTGTATTTCTTTGATCTTCTGGGGGAGGGGCCTGTGGTAGTGATTCTCAAGTGTCTTTGCCCCAGGCAGAGTTGTACCGCCCTTACCAGGGGCCGGGCTAAGTAATCCTCTCAGGTTCGCTTTCGGGAGCTTTTGTTCCCTGAACGCGCTTTCTGTAGAGTTCTGGAGGACGGGAATGACAATGGCGGCCTCCCAATCTCCGGTTCAGAGGAGCCGAGAGCTAGGGGCCCCAGTCTTCAGTGCGCCTTCAGAGAAAAGCGTTTAATCCCTCCAGTCTCCCTAGCCCACGTTTGCGCCGGAGAGTGCGCGCGCGTCCGCCCGCAGACACCGCGCGCCCGCAGACACCGCAGGCCCCGCAGAACCCGAGGGCCGCCCACACCGCGGGCCCGCCGACACTGCGCGCACCCGCAGACCGCGCGCGCCCGCAGACTGCGCTCAGAGAAAATCGTGCGTAAGCAGTCCCGTCTCACTGGCTTCTGGGAGTGCTCCGAGCTCACCCAGCCTGTGACCAAGCGTCTCTGTCTCTGGCAGAGTCCCACCTGGAGTCTCCGGACCCCGTAGATCCCTGAGCTCTCCCGGGTCGGAGTCTCCCCGGATCTTGTGGGGACCCCTCGCACAGAGCACCGGTCCGTGTCACAGACCACTAGGAAATCTCGGCTCTGTCTCCGCAGCCGACTTCCCCGCTCTAATACCTGTGAGCTCTGCGACACTCAGACACCCCCGATCCTTCTGTGACCCCGTGGGACCTGAGTCCACGTTGTCCCCGTGAGGTCTTCACCCCAGTTTAGCCTCTGGAGTGATGTCCCTCCGTGGAGCCGACTTTTAAAAGTCCTGATTTTGTGCTCCGCCGCTTGCCGGGAGCCGGCCCCTCCCCCTGGGGTCTATCTTCCTGTCGCGTTGGATTCACTTCTTCGCTGGTCCTACCTTTCAGAAAGTGGTCGATTTTCTGTTCCTAGAATTGTTGTTTTTCTTCTCTTCGATCTCCTGTTGGATTTGTAGGTGTTCGGAATGGTTTGATAGGCTATCTAGCTGATCTCCTGCTGGCTGATGTCGTCTCAGCCTCCTACTTCTCCGCCATCTTGACTCCTCCTCCAATATTCCATTTTCTATATATACCACATCTTCTTTATCTGTTCATCTGTTGATGGGCACTTAAGTTGTTTCCATATCTTGGCTGTCATGAATAATGCTGTAATAAACATCTCCTCAATATCCTGTTTTCATAACTCCTAGAAGTAAACATGGTGAAGAAGCTCAATGACATTGGTCTTGGCAATTATTTTTTGACACTGACACCAAAAGCACAAGTAACAAAAGAAAAAATAAATAGCACCACATCAAACAAAAAAGCTCCTGCACAGCAAAGGAAACCATCAACAAAAGGAAAAGGCAACCTACAAAATGGAGCAAAATATTTGCAACTATATATTGAATAGGGGGTTGTTGTCCTTGTTGATGCTCAGACTTTTCAGATAATGAAATTTGTTCTTGCCTTTATGACAGGAGGAAATTATCAAAACCTTCTGACTTACTATCATTTTCATAAGAATTCAGGTATTCTATCAGTTTTGTTGTTGCTGTTATTGTTGTTATTTGGGAATTTCCCATCATACACTTTTCTAGATCCAGGAGTAGGAAGATAAAATGGCCAAATGGTGGTTTATGATGTTTGGTGTTTTAATAGTAACCTTATGTGATTTGGATGAAATATATATAAGTACATATTGTGATAGGGAGAGCTAGAGCAATAACTAGAGGTCACATGGTAAAATCAAAGAACTGAAAATGGATTTTAATAAAAAGTTGTCTTGGTAACTTACTCAGTTTTGGTGTTTGGTTTCCTTGGTACTGTCCCTGTTTGTGTCCCAGAGAAGAATGGGGGAATCTTCCTCTAGCAGGCCACCTTTCTCCTTGCCCATCTACTAGTAATGAAAGAACAGGAGTTGCAGAGGAGAGCCTTCTTGCCAGTGAGCTCTTTACTTGATCCTGTCAGACAACTGTCAGAGCCCTGGAGAGGAGATACCAATATTTCCCATCTTTATCTTATTTTTTATTTAGTAGTTCCCATTATTTTGGTCACTTACATGTATCTTTCAAAAGAGGGTTTGGACATTTTTCAATACAGGTGGAGAGAGGCAGTCAAGATAGGGAGAGTTGAGGCTGGAGATGGGAGGAAAATATGGGAGGACAGATCTACGGTGGAGTATTTTCACCAATATATAGTACAGTGAACAGAGACTAGACTAGTAGACATAAAACTAATGCTTTGGCAGTCCTTGTATTTACTAACATGAACAACTTGTTGAGGGCTCGTATATGAAGCTGAATGATTTGTTGCTAGTACCTCATCAAATTCTTACAGCACCCCAGGCATTGTCCCATATCTTCACTTTATAGATAAGGAAATTCAGATCCACAGAGTAACTCCACTAAGATCATACAGCAAGAAAGAGCAGAAACCAGAATTCATACTCAGTTGTACGCTCATACTCTGCTATTTTGTATCTTCCAGAATATAATTTGTGCTTTCCTCAACCCTATACAGCTTCATAAAGGAATCCATATATGGTCCAAAAACTGCCTCCGTAAGTCAACTGGCCAGTTTGAGACCATGAGTCTTGTGCCTCCAAAGAAGTCAGCAGGTACGGATGACTATGCTTGGATTCTGAATATCTGAATTTTCTTTATGCTTGGATTCTGAATATCTGAATTTTCTTCACACGGTGGGAGTTGCTCTATAGGATACTTCGGCTCCTATTGTCCAGCAGACATTGTGCTACTGTTAAAAAAGAGAAGCTTGCCAGACCTCTATTTTTACAGCTCCATATATTCGTATGCAGTTGTCATCAAGTTGTTACTTTAATACCACAGTCAATCATATGTAACGTTATAGCAAAACACACCTGACATGCTCATTAAAACAAATATCACATTTGCATAATCACTGTTGATGGAAAGATACACACACAGAGGCATCTGGAAAACTAATGAGGTTTGTTTAAGCAGCAGCCATCCTCCTCACGCACACATGTTCTAGGAACTTTTGTGGAACTTCCTAGCCTCTCGCTACCTTCCTACCCTCGATTCTCTTAGAAGAGTCTGAACTGGTATCATTAACTGGAAAATTGTAGCAGAGAATGGAGGGGAGTAATCTGAGAGAAATGGAAGCTAGTAGTGAGAGAAGGTGAGATTATTGGAAAAAAGGGGTATTTCAGAGTGGGTATTACTAAATAAGAGTGAGGCCAAAGCAGGACCTTCAGATATGGCAGTCATCTGTTATGATGATATGATGGTTTTGTGTGTTTGAAGAAGGGGGTGGTTTATTTAGTGCAGCTCCCAAGGGCAGAAAGGAACCTGCCACACCAGGCCCACACATGGTGGAATGGGTTGGAAGGTCCACGGTCTCCTGTCTGATTACCAGGAATGGGAAGCACAGATGTGCAGTATGATTTCTGAAGTGCTTTCATTAAGTCATCTCATTTGATCATCCTGACCCCACTGTGAGATAGTTATTACCCAACTTTTTGCAGGTGAGGACCCCAACGCTACAAATAGTAAGCAACCTGCCCAAGTTCACATAGCCAGGAAGTGTCAACATGGAGACTGGAACTTTAAACTTCTGACTTTAAGGGCCCCAGGTAGCAAGTAAGTATCCCAAGATCCCATAACCGAAAGATCCTGGGACCAAGGTGGAGAGAATGAACAGGACCGCTATTAGTTTGACAAAGCACTGGGCTTTTTAACAATCTTGTGAAGGCAGGATTATGATCTGCCTTTAAAAAAGTAGTTCAGCTTTGGGGCAGGGTTGGATCTACTTGGGTGGTAGTGAAGTGGTCTCTGCCTCAGGAGCAGAGACATAAACAGGTCATCCCAAGGCTACTGAAGTAGTTAATATTAACTGGGTTCCATGTCTTTGCTTTGATCTAGAATCCAAACTCCATAGTGAACTTTCCAGAATAACATCTCTGATCATATCACCTCCTTGCTTATATCTTCAGTAAATTATATTCTCCTGCTCTCCATAAATAATCAGAATCTTTGAGGAGGCCCACAAGGCAAGGTATGGCCCCTCCCTACATGGCCAAACCTCATTTTGCCTTGTATTTTACTTCTCCCTCTGTGTTCCAGCTATACTGATAGGAGCTACATGCTCTCTTACTCTGTTCAGTCCTCAGATATTACAGATGAGGCAACAGATTAAAGGATATTAAATGATTTGCTTAAGGCCAAAGCAGACTCTTGTTTTCCAGGTCAGTGCTCCTTCTACCACACAGACTACACTGCTTTAGTTCATGAGTGTTATCCTATTCTAATGTGACCAAGAGAGCCCCACAGAAAAGAATGAAACAAATAGTATGTGACTGCTTATTCAACTCTATGAAACCATTAATTTTAGTTAATTAAGTTCTTTTTAAAAATTCAGGATAGAGTCAGAGTCTGATAAAGCTAATAATAGTGTCCTAGGATGAAAAATCTTTAGAACACCTTCAGTCCATCAAATCATATTTGAAAAATGCTTGTGTATTATCCTTGGCTAATGATAGGATGATAATGTGAAGTAAAGATTAAAGGTCAGTTGTCAAATGTAGCTATTAGGCAGAAAAAAGTCTTCCAGACAGTTTCCTGAAACCTTTTGAGCCCTGACATGGTTGATGAACAGAGTGGGTTAAAGCTATGAATCATCAGAGCCTCATGTCCGACAATGTTTCCTTGGGTAGCAGCCTAGATCTGTTCAAGTCCCAAGTTATCTGATGTTCCTTTGTTAAACTGCTTCAGAGTATAATTTGTCACCCTATTATTGATGGAAGGCCAAAAATGACACTGCTCAATTGTGAAAAGCTTTGGGGACTATTATGGGAAAGTGCTTATTTCATGAATTAATTCCCTTTGCTGCCACGAAGAACCAAGGTAATGCTTTTACTTAGTTGGGAAGATATGGGCAGTCTATAAGAATGATCTTGAGGTGGGAAATGATGAAATGATCATTGTCAGAGGTATAATGCATGTCATGTTGTGAATAGCTGTGCTCCATTCGATGAATCCATGGTGAGGCATTGAAGAGATAAGTGTTTTTAGCCTCTTTATCCTTTAGGACTTTTAAAAGTTTTAGAATTTTAAAAACAAGCATTGGAAATGACCCCTTCAAAGTACTTTTCAAGTTTCCCAAAGATTACCGTGGCAACTAAATTACCAAGTGACTAAAGGGAGTGTGTTTAATGACATTTTTCAGCCCATGTACAAATTCCCTATTTATTAAAGAGGAAATACCAGGGATTGAGACTATCATGCTCTTTGTAGAGGCAGAGAATGAACATCCTCTGGGGGAGGTATATTCCTTAGCAGTATGAAGGAAGTGTGTCAAAAGCCTCCATATTCATTTTTACAAAACTGCCTCATGACATTAAAAGTATGGAATTGTTCAGTGGGACATTATTACTTCTTGCATGAAAGTCAGAAAGGCAGATTTTTAACCATAGGAATAGCTTTGAGATGATCTGGTGGTAGCTTCTTTCTTATATGCATTTTTGTGTTCATCTATATTCAATGCATTGAATTTCATATCCTTCTGGGTGATTTTTTTCATGATCTGAAAGTGGAAGGAGGAACCAAAATCAAGCCCCTTTCCCCCTAAATTTAAAATTCCAGTATAGTTAACATCCAGGATTATATTAGTTTCACGTATATAATGTAGTGATTCCACATAAAGTCAAGTCTTGTTACACATTTTCAGAGGATATTACACAATTGCTACTCTGGGATTTCACTTAAACTTTTACATACCCAGTTTTTTGTTTGTTATTACATATATATTCTTAGAGAACTTGTTTCTTTGTACTGTACTGCAAACGTTTATCATTAAAATACACTAATCTATTAAAAAAATCTGTAAAAGGGGCGCCTGAACTTGTTGTAATGAGCACTGGGTGTTATATGCAACTGATGAATCACTAAATTCTACCCCTGAAACTAAGAACAGAGTTTATGTTAACTATATTGAACTAAAAAGGAGGGGGAGCCTGACTGGCTGTCAGTAGAGCATATGACTCTTGATTATGGGGTCCTGAGTTTGAGCCCACATTGGGTGTAGAGCAGTACTTAAAAAAAAAAAAAATATATATATATATATATTTAAAATACACTAATCTTTCATGAGGAAAATAGCAGTAAAACTATTTGAAATGCAAGTTTTAATTTTATTTTCTAAAGTAAAGTGTTTATAGCAAGTGCAGATGTGTCTCAGTAAGTGAACCTGGGTTCATTTATTTATACCCTCAGGGGATTTTTCTTCCTAGACTCCATTTGAAATCACTACATCATTATATAGACAGAAGTATAGATTCTTATGGTTGGAAAGGACTTTAAAAGTAATCTAGTTTGACCCCCATACCCACCTAGTTTCAGTTCTAATACTTCTACTGACAGGGCCATTGCTATCCCCAGAGACAGGCCACACATTACTAGACAGCAATAATGGTTAAAAAATTCTTTCTTTTATTAAACTAAAAATGGATACCAGAAAACTTGCATCTGCTGAACCTTGCTTTATTTTCTGGATAAATGAAAACATAGTATGTCCAAAATAACAAAAATGATGGACTTCCAATGGATTATTTAAGTGCCACTGGGCCAGAAGTTAAAGGCTTAACATTGTGTTCAGCATTTTACCTTTAAATTACAGTACATACTACTATGTATTTTCTGATTTAATTTTCTCACAACAGTCCCATGAGATACATATTATTAGTATCAGGAGTTGGCTGATAAGGAAACTAAAGCCCAGAGTGGTGAACCAATACATCTGAGATGCTGGGGCTGATATTCCAATTCCCATCCAATTCCCTGAATTCTAAAACTTTTTTTTTATAGAATTTTTTATTCATTTATTTGACAGACAGAGATCACACAAGTAGGCATAGAGGCAGGCAGAGAGGGGAGGGGAGAAGCAGGCTCCCTGCCGAGCAGAGAGCCCGATGTGGGACTCCATCCCAGGACCCTGGGATCATGACCCGAGCCGAAGGCAGTGGCTTAACCCACTGAGCCACCCAGGCATCCCTGATTCCCTGAATTCTAGATTCCATGTTATTAATCACCACAGTAGACTGGTTCTGATCTACTAATAAACCTGTTAAAGAGCCACATATGGTACCAAATGCATGATTTTAGGTATGACCTCACTTACATGAAGCAGGGTAGAACGTACTTTATTTTGGAGACTTTGCTTCTGATAATGTAACCAAGATCTTACTATTCTTTGGCAAGCACATTATCCTATTGACAATCAAACAATTTCTCAGTTCTTAAAATTTGTGCTCTTATCAGGATATATCTTCCCAGTTATACTTGTGTGGTTTGTCTTTTGGACATGAGTGTAGGAATTTGCATTTATATGAACTTTCATTTTCTTATACTTGGGTTATCATTTAAGATCTAAATTCTGGCATCTAGCACCATTAGCTTTTTTTTTCTTGGCTTCCCAGGGTTCCTCATAAGGAACCAGGGTTCCTCGTAAGGTTTGGTGGAATGTTCTTTATTGTGTTTTCATTTTGATGACAGTTTAGGAAATAGGAATAAACATTTTCTGGCTAATCCTAATGACCATCTTATTACCAAATACAAATATGTAATCTGTATCACAAAATAGCACAAAGCCTGCCTTTGTGCTAATACTGTGTTATAACTCATGGGTATAGTACAGAGGAAGACAATGGACAAGTGATGCATTTCACTCCAGGAAAAGGTCATAGCCATCATGGTGTACTGGACAAATGCAGTTTTCCCAGCAGTTGGAATATGATGGGTAAACTGAGTCATCATGCAGCTAGTAGTATAGGTATTCAACCTATAGTATAGATAGTAGTATAGGGACTCAGCCTGTCATAGCTCAGTACCATATTCATGTTGGCTATTTGGTTTCAGGAAAATATCATGTATCACATTATATTGTTGTGTATCACATTATATTAATTCAATTTGTATTTTATTTGATTTTATAATATATTATTGATTTTGTAATAATATTAACTAATCATTCATTAATACCTTACATGGATTATTTAATTTAATCCTGAAGCAATGTATATAATAGGAATTATTATCATTCCTATTTTACAGATAAGGAGACCAAAGCCTGAAGAGTAACACTCAAAAAAACACAATTTATAAGAGGTAGAATTAGTTTTAACTTAGACATTCTGATTTTAAGTGTCCAATCTCTTAGTTGTTAGGTTTTATTTCATACATTTATGTTGTTTTATAGTTGTACAGAAGCTAGAGTACAATTTACATATGGCTAGTTTTGTGTTTGTTATATATTTAAGTAGTCATTATATATATTTGATAAACTCCATCAAGGGCCTATTTAATCAAAATTCTCTCTATGACAAGCAGTACTCAGGGTGTGAGACTTGGGTGGCGATTGGAAGTCAGGGCAATGTACTAGGGTGACAAGGGACTGGTCATAGCTACAGACTATGCTGTCCAGGGAGATGGTTTATTAGGCCATAGTAGGTCATACTAGCTCCTGAGCCTCCTGAGGTTAGGGCCATGATGACAACAAAGTGCTGGAATGAAGGTGGGAATTCTTTGCTGATTGAAATCAGAGTCAACACAGAGAGGTTTACTCCATATAATTTATGAATAAATTATATACATATAAACATAAAATATACTTTAGAAAGATTTAACAGAGGCTAAGAAATTAATAAAATAAAATTTGCATATGTAAAACAACTTAGTCTATTAAAATCTGTGCCCTGCTTTATAGCATTCTTTCTTTGGAAGAAATCTTGGAGCTGTTCCAATGGTGTGATTCTCAGATGCATAGTTTTAGATTGGTTTCAGTTTGCCTGCAAGGGGGTTCTGTATTTCCAGCCTCCATTCTGGACATTTGTATTTTGTAGATACGGGCTGGAATCTGGCAATTTTTACTAAAAACCAAAACTCCCCAAGTGATCAAGATGCATATAGCCAAGTTTGGGAACCCTTGACCTTGACTATCTCTGTCACTAGATGTGACTGCGATTAGTACAATTCATCAAGTATTTTCAGTTTTTCTCCTTTCTGATCACGTGGTGGGATTGCCATTTCTCATCTTTTTGTGATTCTGGCTAGTAAGCTTTATGTAGAAGTGATATGTGTCATTTTAAACCAGGAACATTTAATTAATAATACTAGACTCTCAGGGGTCTCTCTTTGCCCTTGGATTGAAAATCAGAAGCGTTCAGGATGATGACTGTTTCATCAGTCTAGGTTCCTGAGTAACCAGAGTGAACAAAGCCACCCTGACACCTGCAGAAGACATGTAGCATAGGCAAGAAATACATCTTTATAGTGTTTAGCCACAAAGCCTTCCTTGAAGTAGGGGTCTGGGTGGCATAGCTCCATGTTTCTACATGTGGCTCCCTTTTTAAAAGGTTTACAATCTTGGTTGGACATGTTACTTAAAACCTCAGTGGGGAATTGGTTTCCCTACCTGTTTAAGATAGGGATAATAACTTCCTATTTGTGAGGATTTTGTGAATTATTATAAAACCCTTCAAACTGTGCCTGGCATATATTAAATGTTAGCTATTATTCTATTTAGGTAATATTCCCCTCCCCTGATTGTACCCCATTTAATGGAGAAAGGTTGTAGCATTTTCAGAGTTTGCAAGATATAGTTTGCACTCTGGGGAGAAGGTTATGGCAACCCTTTTTAAAAGAAATCATAATTGGAATATTTCATGTTCTCCCCTTGTCACTTGATATTATTTGATCTATACTGCCAGCAGAATGTGCTAATGACCTCTGGGTAATAGAATATTAACAACTCCTAATAAGCTGAACATCATAGTCAGAGAGCTATTTGGAAATGATTTGTAAATTACATGATTCGTTCTTAATACATGTGCATTCCCTTATAAAATAATATTTTAGGATTGATAATTAAGGGACTTGGTCTTTAACCCTCTAATGATTCATAAATGCTCATTTTCACTGATTTGTAAAAGTCTCAATGGAAATTTAAGGCTTATTGGAGTTTTTTAGGTTCTATAGCTTTGAATTTTTCAAGGTTTCTTTGAAAAGCACTGAATATATCAAATAAAGCCCTTTAAACTTCATTCATGATTGAATTTGAAAGGATTATGCTCTCATCTGAGAAGTGGCAATTTACCAATGATGATGATGCTATTGAGTTACCAACTATAAAGAATTATTAAAGAAAATAGGTGGGGGATAAGGAAATGGGAAAAGGAGAATCTACTAGAAAGAAAGACCAGTTACTTCTTTCCATCTCTTTGTTCACTGAAAAAAATATTAAACTAGCACCCACTGTGCCCTAGTGGGATGCTGGGTGCTGAGATGAATAGAAAATGAACATTCTTTTGAGGAGTTTATGGTCTGTTAGGAATTGCAGTTGGTGGGGGTGCAGTGGGGAGATGTCCACAGTGTACTAGATACTATAACAAAAGATACAAGGGGACATTGAGGTGAGATATCTGTGTTTAGGGGCTGGCCTGGGGAATGGCAAAGAAGGGAGTGATGTCAGGGATACTGTGGATCAAAAACAAAAAGTACTTGACCGTCAGTCTGCTGATGGAGTAAGGCTGAGGCCTGACTGCTCAATAAGAGCGAGACTTTCTTTTCTTTTCTTTTTAAAAAAGATTTTATTTATTTATTTGACAGAGATCACAAGTAGGCAGAGAGGCAGGCAGAGAGAGTGGTGGGGGGGAGCAGGCTCCCCTCGGAGCAGAGAGTCCAACACGGGGCCCAATCCCAGGACCCCAGGATCATGACCTGAGCCGAAGGCAGAGGCCTTGACCCACTGAGCAACCCCACTTGGGCCACTCAGGTGCCCCAGGAGTGAGACTTTCAAGGCCAGGTGGCAGGGAGAGTGGGACTATCCTTGGAAAAATAGGATATTTTGGGAAGATGATAGATTTGGTTTTAGACATGTTAGTTTTAAGCACATTGGAATATCTAGGAGGAGATACCTATCAGGCAGGTATATAGGCTTGTGAGGGAATTCATGGATCAGAAATAAAAAGAAAACAAAGGTTGCATTGACGAGTCGAAAACAAAGTATATATTCAGTTAAACAATTTGAGAACAAATGTGTATTAAGGTATCCCAAAGTAAAATTTTCATAATTCTATTATTTATTACATTGGATTTTACCCAGTTAAAATGGCTGAAATGAACCACATGATTATATGCTTAAAGCCTTAGTTGCTAGTTGTGTCCATGTCTGATTTGCTTAATTTTTCTATGACTGGCTAAACTCAAAAGTATGAAGCTTGCTAATCTTTTAAAAAATGTAAAATATTGGGGCGCCTGGGTGGCTCAGTGATTAAGTCTATGCCTTCGGCTAGGGTCATGATCCCAGGGTCCTGGGATCGAGCCCCGCATCGGGCTCTCTGCTCGGCAGGGAGCCTGCTTCCTCCTCTCTCTCTGCCTGCCTCTCCATCTACTTGTGATCTCTCTCTGTCAAATAAATAAATAAAATCTTTAAAAAAATGTAAAATATCACTTGCTTGTCAAAATTTAACTAATGGAGAACTGTACAAAGAGTGAAAGTCTGCTTTCTCCAGACACCAGCCCATCCTACTCCCCAGAGCTAATGACTGCCAGCATTTGGTTTCTTTTTTTTTTTTTTAAAGGTTTTTAAAATTTATTTAATTTTTAAAGGGAACTCATGCCCTTAAAATTTATTTAATTTTTAAAGGGAACTCATGCCCTTAACCACTTCCTGTTCTGCCTCTCCAAAGGAAAAAAGACCACAAATTAGCAGACTACAGGGGCCTCTAGATTATTGTGTTTGAGCCTCCAGTTTAAACAGTTACATAGAACTAAGGTGCAAGACTTCTTTTGAATCAGATTGTCATTTTCCTGTGCTATACCTCTCTAGTCATCTTATCTTGCATCTTGCTCTAAAAAAGCTCAAAGAGTCTTTATTGAACCTCATCCCCAAAAATCTAAGTTCCTGAGGGGCAAGAGAGTTCAGGCCAATGTTGGCTGTACTCACTGCAACTGTCTTCAGCATCTGCTGACAGTGGCATAGTTTGTGTTCATTATTCTGATGCAATGGGGTATCTGGGCAAGGGGCACAGAGGAGAGGAACATGGCCAAGACCCAATGGCTCTCCTTGTGAATATTTAAAAGCCATTTAAATAGATTTCTTTTTATCTCCTAATTTCCTATTGATGACAGCACTGAAACTACTTGTCTCATTTTTCAAATCAAAGCTTCCTAGAGCAGAATGGCCTGGAGACTGAACAGCTCTTGAGGCTCTATTAATCACAAGGGTAAGGACGGGGAGCCTAGGAGTGGAAAAGTACTTAAGACCACCTCTCCCTTCAGCTAGCCTCTTTGCATTACTTTTATGAGGCTGGTTTCTTGTGAAGGGACTTTTTAGGTTTTGTTTTTGTTTTTCCTCAGAAATGATTTGATAAGTACCTTTTTTCAACAAATACCTATTGATTTCTCTCAAAGACCTTTGTTGGAATCAGGCAGGTATCCTCTAGGCCCATCTAATGTGTCTGCCCTCAAAAGACAGGACTCTGAGAAGGCATGAGGTCCTAAGCTAGAGTTTGCACTGGGCCATTGTCTCTCTTAGGTTTAGGAAAGAGTGATATGAGTTGGAATCCTGCCTCAGCTACTGTTACTTGTTAACTGTTAAGCAACTTAACTTATATTTGTTCATCAGTAAAGACTTGGTGTGTCCCTATTGGGATAATAGTATCTGTCTCCCAGGGTTATTTTTAGGATGAGTGATAATCATCTCTTTTCTATTTGTCATTGTCAAATCATGTACCAGCTCTGTCCTTTGTCTATTGTGTAGCTATAGAATTTCCAGAGCAGTTGTGCTAGTTTGGTAGATGTTGGGGCTTCAAGGCTATTCTCCAGAGCTCTATACATGTAATCCTGAGAAAACACTATTTATTCATTTCAAAGCTTGTGTTGGGGTGCTGGTAGAGATTACATGGTGTGGGGCCTCCAAGGCCTCTAGACCCTCCTGGTTATTTACTGTTTATCAACTTTAGCTCCATAAAATCTGTGCAAGTTACTTAACCCCCTCTAAATTTTTTCCTTTGTATTTAGAACTTTAGTATACCACATAATAGAAAACAAATGAAAGAGACTGATTTTTATGACTAGATGTTACTCATTGTGTCATTCTAGAACAGGGGGCTGGAGGAAGAGGCTGTTCTCCAAGGAGAACTGAGGTGGTTAGTGCTGGGTTTTTTCTCCCCCTGCCCCCACCCTCCACAGTGTGCTGGGAAAGGGTCAATGATTTCTTCAACTGATGACTGTTTCCTAGATCAGAGGGCTCTAGCTCCATCCATATTGTTCCAAATGGCAAGAGTTCATTCTTTTTGATGACTGAGTAATATTCCTCTGTGTGTGTGTGTGTGTGTGTGTGTGTGTGTGTGTGTGCGTGCGTGCATGCGCGCACACGTGCCACATCTTCTTTATCCATTTATCAGTTGATGGACATTTGGGCTCTCTCCATAATTTGGCTATTGTTGATAATGCTGCTATAAACATTAGGGTGCATGTGCCTCTTAGAACCAGTATTTTTGTATCCTTGGGGATATATCTGGTATGCAATTGCTGGATCATTGGGAAGTTGTATTTTAACTTTTTGAGGAATCTCCAAAAAATACAGACATATAGATCAATGGAACACAACAGATAACCCAGAAATGGACCTACAACTATGTGGTCAACTAATCTTCAACAAATCAGGAAGGAATATCCAATGGAAAAAAGACAGTCTCTTCAACAAATGGGGTTGGGAAAATTGGACAGCCACTTGCAGAAGAATGAAACTGGACCACTTTTTTACACCATACAAATAAATAATAAGTAAGATAAATTCAAAAGTGGTGGAAGACCTCAGTGTGAGACAGGAAACCATCAAAATCCTAGAGAAGAACACAGGCAGAAACCTCTTTGTCCTTGGTCATGGCAACTTCTTATTGGACACATCTCTGGAGGCTAGGGCAACAGAAGGAAAAACGAACGGTTGGGATTTCATCAAGATGAAAAGCTTCCACATAGTGAGGGAAACAATCAACAAAACTAAAAGGCAGCCCATGGAATGGGAGGAGGTATTTACAAATGACATTTCTGATAGAATCTATGAAGAACTAAAATAATCCAGTTAAGGAATGGGCAGAAAACATGAATAGACACATTTCCAAAGAAGACATCCAGATGGCTAACAGATACATGAAAGGATCTCAACATTGCTCATCAGAGAACTACAAATCACAACCACAATGTGACACCACCTCACACCTGTCAGAATGGCTAAAATTAACAACATAAGAAACAACAGGTCTTGGTGAGGATGTGAAGAAAGGGGGACCCTCTTACACTGTTGGTAGGGATCTAAATTGGTTCAGCCACTCTGAAAACATTTTTGAGATTCCTCAAAAAGTTAAATAGAACTCCCTATGATCCAGCAATTGTGCTACTTGTTATTTACCTAAAGGATACAAAAATACAGAGTTGAAAGGGTACATGCATCCCAATGTTTATAGCAGCATTATCAACAACAGTCAAACTATGGAAAGAGCCCAAATGTCCATTGACTGATGAATGGATAGAGAAGATGTGGTGTGTTTGTGCGTGTGCGTGTGTGTGCGCAGTGGAATATTACTCAGCCATTAAAAAGAATGAAGTTTTACCATTTGCAACAATGTAGATGGAGCTAGAATGCACTATAGTAAGTGAAATAAGTTAGAGAAAGACAAATACCATATGATCTCACTTATATGTGGAATTTAAGAAAGAAAACAGATGAACATATGGGAAGGGGGAAAAGAAAGAAAGGAGAGAGGGAAACAAGCCATAAAGTGACTCTTAATGATAGAGAACAAACTGAAGGTTGGTGGTGGGAGGTAGATAGGAGATGGGCAGGTTGGGTGATGAGTATTAAAGACGGCACTTGTTGTGATGGGCACTGTTTTGTACATAAGTGATGAATCACTGAATTCTACTTTAGAAACCAATATTGCACTGTATGTTAACTAACAAAATTTAAATTAAAAAATTATTACTCCATCTATTATTTATCCCTAGGTGATTACACAGGAAATTGGTAACATTTGGGGTGCCTGGGTGGCCCAGTTGGTTAAGCAACTGCCTTCAGCTCAGGTCATGATCCCGGAGTCCCGGGATCGAGTCCCACATCGGGCTCCTAGTTCCACGGGGAGTCTGCTTCTCCCTCTGACCTTCTAGCCTCTCATGTTCTCTCTCACTGTCTCTCTCTCAAATGAATAAATAAATAAATCTTTAAAAAAAAATAAGAAATTGGTAACATTTGTTTCCTCAAAGGAAAGGGCCTAGGTGGAGGGAACAGAGATTTGAGGAGGTGTTTTCATGATATACCATCTGTACTTTTGAATTTTAAAATATATGAATGCAATATTTATTGAAAAAATCATAAAATAAAAAAAGCTATAGATGGTGACATGAGAAATGGTGGTGGACCCCTTGTCTGGACTTTCTGTATGGGAAAAGGAACTCTCTTGGGCAAGTGGCAGCTAGCACAGGAGGGAATGGTGGTTGGGACCACAGCACCTGGCTTGGGAAGGATATACATGCTTCCTGTGGCAGGAGAGACCAGGCAAACAGACAGACCAAATGCCTTGAATAAAGCTATGCTGCTGATTCTGCTAGTCTCTTCCTTCCTTCTGAAGAATCATCTAGAACTTGGGTGTGTCTGAGAGCCCAAGATATTTATCTAACAAATTTATTAGTTTTTTTCATAAAAATAGTACATGTTCATTGTAAAAATTTGTCAAATATAGACGATGAAAAAAATACTTGTAATCCAATTATAAAGATACTATTACATTTTAATGAGTCCTTAATTATTTATCATATGTATACAATATGTATATGTGCACACATGTACATGTAGGAGATTATGCAACGAATACTGTTTTGTAACCTGCCTTTTTCCAGTGAAGATTTCTTTCTTGAGGGGCTGGATAGGGAACAATGACAAAAAATGTTCTAAGATTTCTTCTTTTAATGTTGATTCTGAAAGTTATAAGTAAAAGGATAGAGAATTTTAGTCATTGAATAAATTCATTCATTCGTTCATGCATGTATAACTGAGTATTCTTCCATCCTGACTAGCCAGTGACTATGGTCTCAGGTCTCATTTACTTTTATTTTTTTTTAGGTCATTAATTTATTTATTTGACAGAGAGAGGCACGGTGAGAGAGGGAATACAAGCAGGGGAAATGGGTGAGGGAGAAGCAGGCCTCCCATAGAGCAGGAAGCCCGATGTGGGGCTCTATCCCAGGACCTTGGGATCACAACCTGAGCTGAAAGCAGATGCTTAACTGACTGAGCCACCAGGTGCCCCAGGTCTCATTTACTTTAATAAAATTGAGCCCTCCAACACCTAGATTGGTAGGTAGCCCAGGATTTGTGACCCTGGGACTCCTGAGGATGTTCCTTCTTTTCCTGTATCTTCTATAATTTCCTCTCCACTAGGTAATTTCCATCAACATTCAGATATGTGGAAGCCTCTCTCATCTACCAATCATTCTCCCAAACCTGCTCTGTCCCCAACATTTTCCATATAAATCAGTGCTGTACTTATAGTTGCTCATGTCAGAAAGCTAGGAGTCATCCTTAATGCCTCTCTTTCTTTCTCCTTATTTTTAACCCATTAGCAAGTCCTGTGGACTTTATCTCTATCTCCAGAATGTACTCCAGATTCATCTACTTTTCTCTATCTTCACTCTCATTATTTGCCTAGATATGGAACAGCTTCCTTAACTGGTCTTCCTGTAATGCATTCTCTACACAGTAGCCAGTAAAACCTTTGGAGACAAATCTAAATCCAATTATCTCTTTCCTCTGCATAAAGCTGTTGATGACTTCTTCACATTTAAAAGAATATTCCCTTTCTTAAGATAGCCTATGAGGCCTCTGGCCCTGTCTGCATCCCTGACTTCGCCTCATCTACTTTCCCCCATTAGCCACTCTGGCTTATTCCTGTTCCTTGCACACTCTTGTATCTCTTGGGGAAGAGGAAACTTCACAAGGGCAGAGACACGACCATCTTGTTTATGGCTGACTTTTCAGTATCTATCTAGGTTCCGAGCATAGCAGTAGGTACTCCATACTTATTTTTTTTTAAAGATTTTATTTATTTATTTGATAGAGATCACAAGTAGGCAGAGAGGCAGAGAGAGAGGAGGAAGCAGGCTGTCTGCAGAGCAGAGAGCCCGATGCGGGGCTCGATCCCATGACTCTGGGATCATGACCTGAGCTGAAAGCAGCGTCTTTAACCCACTGAGCCACCCAGGCGCCCCTCCATACTTATTTTTGAGTAAGTAGGTAAATTTATGAGCCAGGGAGGATGATACAGACAAATGCTCGAACTTTAAAAATGCAAAGCCAAATGAAGAGAGGCTTGAACTTAGTGGTCGGGGAGTTCATAGAGGGGATACTTACTGTGGCCAGGGAGGTCACCAAGGAGTTATACATGAGGAATTTTTCAAACTGGATATCAAGGCTGGACTTAAAGATTCTCTAGGCTTAAGAAAAGGAATAAAGGGATGCCTGGGTGGCTCAGTGGGTTAAGCCGCTGCCTTCGGCTCGGGTCATGATCCCAGGGTCCTGGGATTGAGTTCCACATCGGGCTCTCTTCTCAGCAGGGAGCCTGCTTCTCCCTTCCCCGTTCTGTCTGCCTCTCTGCCTACTTGTGTGATCTCTTGTCAAATAAATAAATAAAACCTTAAAAAAAAAAAAGGAATAAAGTCTGACCTGTGAAAATGGCTAAAATTAGCAATACAGAAAGCAACAGGTGTTGGAAAGGATGCAGAGAAAGGTAAACACTTTCACACTGTTGGTGGGAATGCAAATTGGTACAGCCATTCTGGAAAACAGGATAGAGGTTCCTCAAAAAGTTAAAATTAGAACTACCCTACAACCCAGCAATTGCACAGCTATATGTAGAAGAATGAAACTCAACCATTCTCTTACACCATACACAAAGTAAATTCGAAATGGATGAAAGACCTCAACGTGAGACAGGAATCCATCAGAATCCTAGAGGAGAACATAGGCAGTAACCTCTTTGATATCAGCCACAGCAACTTCTTTCAAGATATGTCTCCAAAGGCAAAGGAAACAAAAGCGAAAATGAACTTTTGGGACTTAATCAAGATCAAAAGCTTCTGTAGAGCAAAGGAAACAGTCAACAAAGCAAAGAGGCAACCTACTGTCATTTGCAAATAAAAGTACAAATGGCAGTACAGACAAAAGGCTGATATCCAGAATCTATAAAGAACTTCTCAAACTCAGCATACACAAAACAGATAATCATGTCAAAAAATGGGCAGAAGACATAGACCCTTCTCCAATGAAGACATACAAATGGCTATCAGACACATGAAAAAATGTTCATCATCACTAGCCATCAGGGAGATTCAAATCAAAACCACATTGAGATACCACCTTACACCAGTTAGAATGGCCAAAATTAGCAAGAGAGGAAACAATGTGTGTTGGAGGGCATATGGAGAAAGGGGAATCCTCTTACACTGATGGTGGGAATGCAAGTTGGTGCAACCACTTTGGAAAACAGTGTGGAGATTCCTTAAGAAATTAAAAATAGAACTTCCCTATGACCCTGCAATAGCACTACTGGGTATTTACCCCCAAAGATACAGATGTAGTGAAAAGAAGGGCCATCTGTACCCCAATGTTCATAGCAGCAATGGCCACGGTCGCCAAACTGTGGAAAGAACCAAGATGCCCTTCAACGGACGAATGGATAAGGAAGATGTATGTGGTCCATATACACTATGGAGTATTATGCCTCCATCAGAAAGGATGAACACCCAACTTTTGTATCAACATGGATGGGACTGGAAGAGATTATGCTGAGTGAAATAAGTCAAGCAGAGAGAGTCAATTATCATATGGTTTCACTTATTTGTGGAGCATAACAACACAGAGGACATGGGGAGATGGAAAGGAGAATGGAGTTGAGGGAAATTGGAAGGGGAGTTGAACCATGAGAGACTATGGACTCTGAAAAATATTCTGAGGGTTTTGAAGGGGCAGGGGGTGGGAGGTTGGGGGAGCCAGGTGGTGGGTTTTATGGAGGGCACGTATTGCATGGAGCACTGGGTGTGGTGCATAAACAATGGATTCTGTTTTACTGAAAAGAAATTAAATAAATAAAACATTTTTTAAAAAAAAGTTAAAAATAGAACTACCCTACAACCCAGCAATTGCACTACTAGATATTTACCTGAAGGCTACAAAAATACTGATTTGAAGAGGCACATGTGCCCTGATGTTTATAGCAGCATTACGATAATAACAAAGTTATAGAAAGAGCCAAATGTCCAGTTGATGAACGGATAAAGAAGATGTGTGTTGTGTGTGTGTGTGGGGGGGTGCGCGATAGAATATTACTCAGCCATCACAAAGAGTGATATCTTGTCATTTGCAATGATATGGATTGAGTGAGAGTGTATTACGCTAGGCAAAATAAGTCATAGAAAGACAAATATCATATGATTTTACTCATAAATTTAAGTGTGGAATTTAAGGAAAAAAAAACACAGATGAACATAAGGGAAGAGAGAAAGAAAAGGGAGGTAAACCACAAGAGACTTTTAACTGTAGAGAACAAACTGGGGGTTGCTGGAGGGGAGGTGGGTAGGGGATGGACTAAATGGGTGATGGGTGTTAAGGGGGGCACTTGTGATGAGTACTGGATATTATATATAAGTGATGAATCACTAAATTCTACTCCTGAAACAAGTGTTGTTAACATTAGGTTTATTCCAAGGTATCTTAAGGTTTTTGGTGCTATTATAAGTGGAATAGATTCCATAATTTCTCTTTTTTTTATTATTTTTTAAAGATTTTATTTATTTATTTGTTAGAGAGAGAGAGAGTGCGTGCACAGGCAGAGGCAGAGGGAGAAGCAGGCCCCCTGCCAAGCAAGGAGCCCGATGTGGGACTCGATCCCAGGATGCTGGGATCATGACCTGAGCCGAAGGCAGCCACTTAACCAACTGAGCCACCCAGGCGTCCCCATAATTTCTCTTTTTACAGTTACATTGTTAGTATATAGGAAAGCAACTGATTTCTGTGCATTGATTTTGTATCCTGCCACATTACTGAATTGCTGTATGAGTTCTAGTAATTTGGGAGTGGAGTCTTTTGGGTTTTCTACATAAAGTATCATGTCATCTGTGAAGAGAGAGAGTTTGACTTGTTAACTAACTAGAATTTAAATAAAAACTTGAAACAAAAAAAAAGGAATAATGTCTGAACAGAATGATGAGTTGTAATCCTGTCGAATTGGGTCATAAGGTATATGTAATGGACCTGTACAAGTTAGGGCTGGAAAGGTAATTCTGGATCTGCTCATGGGGGATCTTGAACGCCAGGTTAGTGCTTGGATAGTTCATCTGAAAAAGGAGACATACCCCTACCTTTCAGGGAGCAAAGTGATTAGAGTCCTAGGAAGATAAATTGGTCCACGGTCTTAGGTAGTCAACAGTGGAGATAAATGAAAAAAGAAGAAACAGATGTGAGAAACATCCTAAGAAACTGTTTTCAGGAATTGATAACTGATAATTGATAACAATATGAGATGAGGAACCAATGCAGATTTGAACTTGGGTGATTCAGAGAATGATGGTACTAATAATAGAAAATCATAAAAAGAGGATTTTTTTGAGGGGAGAGATAACAAGTTTGGTTTATAACTTATTGAATTTAAGGTACCCAATGGAACATACAGTTTGTGATGGAATTTGGGACTGAAGGTAGGATGAGAGATATAATTTTTACTTATTCATTCATTTGTCCAGTGAATATTTATTGAGCACCTAGCACATGCCAGACACTGTGTCAGTCATTTGAAATACAAAGATGAAAATTATAAACCCTGACTCTGCGATTTCCTTTTTGCCCTACCCAACTTTTTTTAAAAAAAAGATTTTATTTATTTATTTGATAAAGATCACAAGTAGGCAAAGAGGCAGGCAGGGGGTGGAGTAAGCAGGCTCCCTGCTGAGCAGAGAGCCTGATGAGGGGCTCTATCCCAGGATCTTGAGATAATGACCTGAGCTGAAGGCAGAGGCTTAACCCACTGAGCCACCCAGGTGCCCCCATACCCAACTTTTTTTTTTTTTAATCTTTTTTTTTTTTTTGTTAGAGAGAGTGAGCACAGGCAGACAGAGTGGCAGGCAGAGGCAGAGGGAGAAGCAGGCTCCCTGCCAAGCAAGGAGCCCAATGTGGGACTCGATCCTAGGACGCTGGGATCATGACATGAGCTGAAGGCAGCTGTTAACCAACTGAGCCACCCAGGCATCCCCAAAGAAATCCTGATGTGATTCTCTTAAGGAACATTTTGAGGATGTATATGTGTCTTTGACTTTGACCAATGATTAGGTCATTTCTTCTGCATATCTAACAGAGAATTAGCACAGGAAAAAAAGCCCCAAAATACCAATATGCTGGAATTTGGAAGACGTTTGTTTCTCAAAGGGGTAAATTCTGTGGATAGTTTTAGTAAAGGTGTCATTTTGAAGCCAAATTCAAAGGGAAATCAATAGTGCCTATATTCACTCTTGGAAGAAGCAGTGATCACTATTTAATGAGATTGTTGTTAACTGTTTCTGATGGGAGATGATGGGGTATTGAAAGCAAGGTGAGGGAAATTGTGGGGAGTAATCAGGAGGCAGAAATTCAGGGCAATTAGGGAGAAAAGTCTTGAGAAAAGGGGATACAGTTATTTATAAACATGCACTTTAACTTTTTATCCTATTTTATTTGCACAACAGTGTGCAAGTTTGAAAAAGAATTATCCACTTTACAGAAGGAAACTGAAGCTCAGAAAAGTTAAGTGACTAAGGTTACAGGACTAAAAGTCAGCAAAGCTGGGGTTTGACCCAATGGCTTTGATTCTATGTCTACAGTTCTCTGCACTATACTGGTCTGTTGGGAGATGCTGTACTATACTGGTCTGTTGGGAGATGCTGGTGCTCTGTTCCACTGCCTTATTTGCTCAAGTTTGTGGTTGGGCTTAAATGTCCTTCCCTCCCTCTCTGAGATTCAAACCTACTTTATCATCACATGCCACCTTCTTTATGAAGCTTTCTCAGATCCTGTCAGCTAGGATTCACCAACTCTTTATCTTTTCCTCTCATATAGAGTCTCTTTTTCTCTATGGATTACCTCACATTCTTTCCTGCCGTTATAATGTTTATTTGTATGCATGTTTTTAGTAGATACTAAACCCCTTCAGGATAAGCCCTGGATCTGAATCATCTTTATTTCCTCACAGTACTTAGCACAATGCCTCAGAGGCATTTAATAAATATATATCGAATGAGCAGATAAGTTAGCATATGAGTCTTCAGCTCTCCTGAAGCAGGTGAATCAGCTGGATAACTGCCAGGAGTTCCTTTGCGTCTTCAGTTGGGAGTGGTACTGATGTCTCCTGGGTGTTATGGAGGGGGACAGCCAGGTGAAAAAAAGAGAACAAGGTTTGCTTTACTTTATGCAGGTAAAAATTGGAAGATGTGGGATGCCTGGGTGGCTCAGTTGGTTAAGCGGCTGCCTTCGGCTCAGGTCATGATCCCAGCATCCTGGGATCGAGTCTCACATCGGGCTCCTTGCTCGGCAGTGAGCCTGCTTCTCTCTCTGCCTCTGCCTGCCACTCTGTCTGCCTGTGCTCGCTCCTGCGCTCTCTCTCTGACAAATAAATAAATTAAAAAAAAAATCTTTAAAAAAAAATTGGAAGATGTAGAAGTAGTGAAAGGATAAGCTTAGAACTGAAATGCAATCTGTATGATTGAAGATTTTAGGAAGAAACTTCCAATCCCTTAGCTCATGGAAAATGGAATGATTGGCATTCTGGGCTGTGTAGTTGTGTTACTTGGCACAAAGAACAAAAATATATTAAGTGTGTCATAGGGAGTTCAAAAAAGATGAAGAATAAATCAAAATTATAGCCTTTTCCAGTCATTTTCACTTTGGGCTGATGTCTGAATTATCCACTTTGGAGTCACATGATCTGTCTGCTGCTGGACTTCCTGTTATGGTTGGAGCAAAGGCAATTAATTCAGCAGCTCCATAGCTCACTTCTAACAGACTGTCCTGAAGAAATTCAGCATATCAGTGAGAGAGAACTGAAGATTAGGGATGAGGAAGCAAATGGAACTACTGCCACATTGACAGATGAAATTATCCCTGTGCCAAAAAGGTATCAGTTACTCTCTCAGCCATTAAAGGGAGAAGCCCAGAAGAGCAACTCAACTTTAGCCTTTGCTGTAACTGCTTTGAAGAAGAATTAAAGACTACTCAACTTTACAATCATGGGACCAAGAAATGTGGGTTTAGAGTATGAGACCATAGTAACCAGGCTTTTACAGAATCTCTAAATGTGTTGTGAGATACTTGTTCTGGTATTCTCTTTCACTGACAGTTTCCTGAAGAACTAGTAATTCGTTGTAATGCAAAAAGTAGAAATCAGGAAACTCACATTAATGTGCATTCATTCTACTTTGACCAGGTAAATTAAAATCAATAGGATTTAAGAATTTAAAAAGCTAACAATATAAAGGCAGTTGTTATTTTCTGCAGTACAGCTTTCTTGAAAATGGCATTGTAGACAGATTGTTGTAATTCAGATAATGTTTCCCAACAGGAACAATATTTTACCTGGAGGTTTTTAATTGATACCATAAAAGTGATGGTAAAACTAAATTTGTATCCTCTATAATAACTGAATATAGAAAAATTGTGGTCCGGATTAGAGCATGCAGAATGATCAAATGGGGTTCTACGAAGATGATCAAATGGGGTTCTATGAAGTATTTTAAAATACTTCATAAGATTTAAAATATTGTATAAATTCTATTAAACATGGTAATAAGCATATATTAATTCAAGAGGATTGTTCTATAAAACATATACAAAATAGAGGTTTATTATGTTAAACATTTGAGCTGCAGTTAATATGCTACTTAGAATAAACAATATTAAATATCTACTTTGTGGGTACCTCGGTGGCTCAGTCATTATGCGTCTGCCTTTGGCTCAGGTCATGATCTTAGAGTCCTTGAATGGAGGAGGTCCACATTGGGCTTCGTGCTCAGCGGGGAGTCTGTTTCTCCCTCTGCCCCTATCCCTGCTTATGCTTATTCACTCTCTCAAAAATGGATAAAAAATCTTAAAAATCTGATTCATGACAGTTTTTCTTTGTTTTCTTGAAATTCAAAGCTTGCTTTGCTATTTTCTCTCTCTCTCTCTCTCTTTTTTTAGAAAGGAAGGTAATTTGAATGATTTAGGTCATTTCCAAGAATTAGAATTTTTTCCTTTTTTCCTTAATTTCTGATGGTAAGTTAATAAAATAATTTGGCTAGGGGTGTAGTTCAAGTAGCATATGATCAGTTTATATGGCTACTTCTAGTAATACTTCTCTCCTCCATTTTCTGAAGTAAAAGACCTTTCACTTCTTACTACATCAGTCTTTTCAGATGTACCAGGTGTTCCAGGCTGGTATATTGGGAGGACATTCATTCATTGATTCAGCAAGTATTTTATTGAACATCTGCTATATGCCAGACTCTGTAGGTAATGGGATGTAAGAGTGAACAAGGTGGACAAAGTGCCAGCCTTAATAGAGCTTATGTGTCCAAAAGGGAAAAATAAGGTGATGAGATAAAGAGTGACTGGGTTAGGGAGAGATGTGTGTGTTGGGAGCCATGTAGATTGGATGACCAGAGAATGATTTTCTGAGGCGGTGATATTTGTTCTGTGATTTGAATGACAAAGAAAGGTCAGTGATAATGACAGTGATCTGGGGGCAAGGGGCTCCAGAAAAGGGAACAACAATAAGTGCAAAGGCACTAAGACAAGGATGAGCCTTGCCAGATAAAATATAGGATGCCTAGTTAAATTTGAATTTCAGATAAAAAATGAATATGTACTGTTTTAGTATAAGTGTGTCCCAAATATTGTATGGGTCATACTTATACAAAAAAATAATTCATTTTTATCTGAAACTCAAGTTTTACCAGGCACTCTGTATTTTTATTTGCAAACTCTGACAACTGTAGCCTGGCATATTCAAGCAAGAGAAAGAAGTCCAGTTTTGCTGGAAAATAGTAAGTGGGCGGGGGGGGGTGATAAATTTGGAGATATTGGTAGGTACTGGATTGTTGAGCTTCACCAGCTAAAGTAAAGAGTTTGGATTTACCTTTGAGTAGAATGAGAAGCCACTGGAGTATTTTAAGCAGGGGAGTAACAAAGTCTGTTAAATACATGGATCAATAAAAAAAGGATGGTCCCATAATAATTACACCATGTGTTTTCTTCTTGGAATGGGTTGGGGGCCATACCTTTAAAAATGGAGATTACTTTTATGGAAGGGAAATATTTGCCCTGCTGTTAGTCAGATAGGAGGGTGGAGAGTTCCTGTGTCTACTGCTTCACAGTTACCTTATGCCAGTGTGGCGTATTATAAGGTGGCATATTCTGATCCCCTTCAGTACATTTTATAGTCAATAAATCCCTGTGCATCTTATAGATGTTCTCTTGGCAAGAGCTCTTTGAGGTTTCAGATTCTGGCCTTTTTTTTTTTTTTTTTTTTTAAAGATTTATTTATTTGTCAGCGAGTGAGCACAGGCAGACAGAGTGGCAGGCAGAGGCAGAGGGAGAAGCAGACTCCCTGCTAAGCAAGGAGCCCGATGTGGGACTCGATCCCAGGACGCTGGATCATGACCTGAGCCGAAGGCAGCCGCTTAACCAACTGAGCCACCCAGGCGTCCCAGATTCTGGCCTTTTTTAAAGTTCAAGGCTGTCTGCTGCTTGAGGATGTCTAGTCCCTTTCTGCCCTCCCCATCCATACCAGTTCTCCTAGAGTCGTTATTAAAAGCAAAAGAATAAAATTACCAGAAAGGAATTTCAGTAGTCTGGGGAACCTAATTATATAAATTTGGTCTGTCTTTTTGGAAAGGTACTGCGTTATTTCAGATGACATAAAATCACTTTCTAAATCAAAGTCACATTCACTGCCCATTATCACTCTATCCCCTCTCTAATGCTTCCTTGTTTGATTAGATTTCATCATCTGCACTGAGTTGGGACACTGTCCCTGTAATCTTAGCTTCTATGGAACACTTGCACTTGAGTCACAGCACAGAAAAAGCCATGGTTCTCTTCGACACTCTTGAATCAACTAATTATCAGCAAAGGACCTGAGGAAGGAAACACAGTTCATTGGTTCATTAACTTGCACCCTATAGACCTGTAGGGCAGATGGGGAAAGCTCCAACTATAGCCTGGGGATTTAGGTATGCTTCCCTGTCAGTAATGAGCTAGAGCAGAATTGTGATGGGGAGAGATTGCCTACTGTGCCCAGGCCAAGGCTTTCTCCTTAAGGAGGGAGAGGCTTCCTTGTCTCCCGTGGTTCAGGAAGTAGGCCGAGCTCAGCAGCACTACATCCCCATTTCCTTTCTGTCCTTAAAACTTGGTTCAGTGTTTCTTTGTGATATCCATCACTTCCCCTACCAGCTGTGAGGGCAGGAGGAGAAGCAATTAAGGGCATTATTAATCACCAGGTTCCCACAGAGAAGGGTCAGACTGCAGCAGGATTTGTCAAAGCAACAACAATTCTATCACCAACAGAGTTATAAAAGTAGATAGCTCAACATTTTAGAGCTCTATTTGGGCTTATCCTTTCTTAGCCCTAAAAAAATGTTATTGAAGATTAACATTCCAGAGGTGATTAAAAACTTGCCTTCCTTTGAGTTGTGGAATTGTTTGAGGTTTCTTTTTTGTTTTTTTACTTTATTTGTCTATTTCATGGGTGGCGGTGGGGGCACAAGCAAGGGGAGCAGCAGAGGGAGAGGAAGAAGCAAGCTTTCCACTGAGCAGGGAGCCTGACACAGGGCTCGATCCTGGAACCCCAGGACCCGGAATTGTTTGAGTTCTAACAGTATTTTAATTTGGCAAGCTTTGAGTTTCCTTTGAGAAGTTGTGGCAAAAGTAAATTGGAAAACATACCTGTGCTTTTACAGATAAGAAAGGGTTTCTGCCTTTTTTTTTTTTTTAAGGTTTTATTTATTTATTTGATAGAGAGAGACACACACACAGTGAGAGAGGGAACACAAGTAGGAGGAGAGGGAGAGGGAGAAGCAGGCTTGTTGGGTCCCTGGTCAAAGGAATGAGACTGATACAAAGCGAAAGTCAAGCAAAGCTTTATTTCGTGCCAAGCATCAAGAATCAAACCGACCATTCCAGGCTGCCTTTCACAGAGAGGGGGACCCCTCCCTGCCTTACAGACTAACTTTTATAGAGCAAAGGCCATGTGGTTGGGCCTGGCCACACACAGGTGGCCAATGAGATTGTAACACACAGTGAAAGCTGCACAGTCATACTAGGTCACACACGGATGGCCAATTGAATTACAATTCATCCCATAGTAGCTATTTGAACTAGCCTATCACCTTGATCAGAATTGGTGCCCAAAAGGCGGGGCCCACACTCCTTGGTAGCTAGGGAGACAGTATGCACTGATTGGATGTCTCTACCTCCCCCGACTCATCCCTGCATTTGGGCTCTGTTATCTCTTCTTGACCTGACCCACCCTTGTATTTGGGCTCTGTTATCAGGGGCTGGTCGACCATATTTTACTACATAAACAACACAATGGCTGTTCAACCAAAATGGAGCCGTTTTGGCTAAATAGGTCCTTACAGGCTTCCTGCTGAGCAGCGAACCCCATGTGGGGCTCAGATCCCAGGACCCCAAGCCAAGGGCAGATGTGTAATGACTGAGCCACCCAGGTGCCCCAGGTTTCTGCCTTTTATTGTAACATATGTACTGGAATTTCTTCTTCACCGAAATCCATGAAAAATGAGAAGAACATTTTGAGAAATGAGAGAAACATTTTATGGAATTTATTTTGTAAATGCATTTAAAGTGTCTGTTGAAATTCTATTCATTTTATAGGATTAGTACTATTCAAGATTTTTGAAGCAGGCAGTGTTTCTTTTGGTGACAACCCTTCATCCAAAAGCAGCATTCACAGAGGGGCCCACTGATTACTGTCTCTGAAGTTCATACTGCTCTTCATGCTGCACTTTGTTTGATACTTTCATATTAATTTTCTCAGTCAAGAAATATTTGTTGAGCATCTATTGTGGGTCAGAGATACAGGAGAGAATAAAGCACACACATTCTCCTTCCTTGTAAAGTATATAATCCAACAAAGAAGACAAATGCTAAATAATTAGACTTATTTAAACAAATTATATATACCACATTATTTTATCTTTAAAATCACAACTATGTGTACCTGAAAAATAATCTCACATTTTCTTAACCTGTGCCAATTATATCATTCCTTATGCAGAAAGGTGGTTGGCACAGATGTGAAAGGCCAATCACTTTCCAATTATATTACTGACTTTGAGATGCTTGCCTCAACTGGGGTAGAAACCTTAGTAGCAAGTTTTGCTATGTGAGAAGACTTTGGTTAAAGTTCTTTAAGTCTTTTGGGAAATTGTATCAGTTGAGATGGTGAAATGGGGAGTGGGGAAGAAGGAAGAAAACTAAGTATAAAGAACCTTTAATTATATAGCCTCAGCCCTAATTCCCTGAAAGCAGATGGGCTCAAGAAAACACAGGAAGGTAAGAAGGGAAATCCCAGGCAGAGCCAAACAAAATGTTCATTGGACCAGCAGCTACAGCCTCAGGTTGGGAGGAGGAGGCTCAAATTTCCTTATTCCCAGGACTTTTTCTTTCATTTATACCCTCAATGACTCTGGTCTCAGAGAGGATTCTACAGGGGACTATGAGAAGTAATTAGTGTTTAGATAGCTCCTTGAGATCTACCTAGGACAAGTATAAGGGAGAATATAATGGTTTAGGGTTGAGATCAACCAACAACTTAGCTGAGGTCACTGGGGCAGCCGTTGAAAAGCAAAATAACCAGTTACCCAGCAAGAATAAAGTGTTAGCAGAATGCCTAGAGAGAAACTGAAAACACAAAGGCATAAATGGATACTGTCAAATCCTAGGTCTAGTCTGGTTTAATACTTTCTTTCCATAGTGTCCCAAACCACCTCCTTTGTACAATGCCCTTGCTAAATGGGTGTTAAAAAGAAAACCACAGGCTCAAAATGGAGTCACCAAGCTGGGGTCCAATCCCTAACCTAATTGCAGTTTCAGTTTCCCCCAGAAATACATTCTTAACCAATTGCTCAGGAATTTTCTAGTCAGCTGTAATGAGGTAATCTGTTACAGGGACTCTCTCCATCCCCCAAAGGAAGACGAGGTCAGCTACCTAATAAGACTATCTGTGGTTCTCCCTAAGGGAAAGTGACCTTGTTTGAAACAGTCTTTCTTTTCTTTTACTAATAACTTCCTTGCACCATCCTCCTTCCCATAAAAACCTTCCATTTTTATATAACTCCTCAGAGCATCTCTCCATTTGCTAAATAGGATGTTGTTGGGTTCATGAATCACTGAATAAAGCCAATTAGATCTTCAAATTTACTCAGTTGAATTTTTGTTCTTTAACAAGGCACAAGGGGAACAACTCATCCAAAAAGTACTTCTCATGCTTCTCCTAAAATAATAGCTAAAATAATAATTGCTCAAAATTTTAAATGCTGCATAATACCCAACAGAAGTAGTTAAGTAAGATCAGTTAAGCCTGCCCTAAACCCCAGTTTTAAAAAGTCACCAAGAATTTAAATTAAGATATATATATACATATATACGTGTTTATACATATATAAACACGTATATATGTGTGTGTGTGTGTGTGTGTATATATATATATATATATATGTATAAAGTTACCAAGGAACCTTTGACTCTTTGAGAAAATTGGCTCCTTTAAATCATTAATAACCAATCAGTACTTGCCTATTTCTTGATGAAGGGGAGGGTCAGTACTTTTGGATTTATTGGTTTATATTTCATACTATTACTTGATTCAAGACATATTATGATGTCACTACATCATGAGGGTATGGATCTCAGAGCAGACTGACTGGTCTCACTGTTTCTCAGCTGTGTAATCTTGGGAACATTATTTAACCTCTCTGTTCCTCAATTCCCTCATCTGTAAGATGGGGATAGTTATAGTGCTATGGTATAGTTTTAGCACTATGGTATAGGTTTATTTTGAAGACTGACTGAATGTATGTATGTGGTTTCGACTAGCACTTGGCACATGGCCAATCCCCAAAAGGGTTGTTATTATTGAATTGTTTAGGGTAACTTCCCTGTTCTTGAAAACAGACATGATACCACTTTAATTTGGCTGGTAGCTGTGATTTCTCTGTTGCACTGATGGGAGAGGCATGCACACATGGATGAATCTCTCTTTAAGGACCATTTGTCTGTTTTGTAATAAAGTAAATGTAACCCTTGGGTCCCTCAAAGGACCCATGTAGGCGACATCATAGTAAAAACACTATGTGTCAGGTACTTTATATGCATCATTTCATTAAATCTTCATAGAGAACTCCAAGAGGAAGTACTATAATTATTCCCCACTTTGCAGCTGAGGGAACTGAGGCATAGGGATGTTAATGAAGAAGTTGTATGAGGTCAACAGCTGGTAAGTGGTGGAAAGTGAGTTTTCAAGTCTACTTGTCTGACTCCAAAAACTGGTCTTAACAATGATACTGTGCTGCCTTGACCTCTTCTAAGCAAGCCCTTGCCAGAGAAATATGAGAGAAACCTTATCTGGGCCTTCCAGGAAGCCAATAGCAAGGCCTCCACTTATGAACAAAATTCACACAATATCCCCAAAAGAACTTATGTCATTTGATGGAGAAGAATCATGCATGAGAAGATGCAGGGACTAGAGATGATTCCATAGGTAACTTTTAAAATTAAGTCCTGATACGGTAATCAAGAGATTTCAATAATATAATCCCAGTCCTTCTGGTAGTCATTAAGATCACTTGCTCCTGGGCCTGGGGGTGACATACCAAAGGACTCCCAGGTCTCCTGCTGCTTGGGATCCCCTATTTGAGATTCTGCAGAGGTTTTTATTCACTCTGTGCTCAGCTGGTCCCTTCCAGCTATTGCCACATAATCCTCAAGCTAATGTTTTATGAGAGAGTTTAGGAATTCTCTTTGGGCAGGGCACTGTTTAGTAATTGTTTTTGGTGCTACTGTGTACATTTTCACAAACTCAATAGCTTAAACATTAATTTAATATCTGTAGTTATGGAGGTTAGAAGTTCCAACATGGGCCTCCCCTGGGCTAAAATCAGGGTAGAACTGGGTTCAGTTCTGAAGGCCCTAGGGGCAAATCTGTTTCCTTACCTTTCTCAGTGGCCTTGACCTGTGGCCACTTCCTCTGTCTTCGAAGCAGCAATGGCTGGTGGAGCCTTCCTCATATAACCTCTCTCTGTACCTGTTGTCCCATCTGTCTCTGACCATAGCAGTAAAGATTCTCTGCTTTGAGAATTCGGATTAATTAGATTGATTAGGTTGGATCTGCCTGGATAATCCAGGACAATTTCCCAAGCTTAAGGTCCTAAATTTTAATCACATCTGCAAAGTCTCTTTGCCCTGTAAGGTACCATATTCACAGCTTCTAGGGATTAGGACATGGATATCTTTGGATATCTCCACATCTTTGGGAGGTCATTATTCTGCCTACCACAGGAATGACACTGAAACTGAGGTGTTTAGTGTCATCAGTTTAGAGTGCAAAAAATGTCACCTCCTAATGGTTTCCCAGTTGCTACCCCTAAGCCCCCACCTATCATTTTAGTAGAGGTCCTGGGTGAAGTGAGGCTGGGAGGGGGCACCCCAGTGGTAAGTCCATGAACACTAGGAATTTAATCTAGGACATCAGCCTCAGTTAATATCGCCTTGCAGGGAGGAAAGTGGTCGTTACTATAAAGGTACTTGTTCTAGTCTGCTGCTGCTGTTCCCACTCACTGGTGTCACTGCTCCAACCTGGGCATATAGTCCACTTATTCAAGGTCTGTGTCACAGAAGGTGTGGTGGTATCGAAGTTGCCAGATACAAAGCTTGTTGCCACTGCTATTGCTGCGCTGACTAGAACTGACAAGGGCAGGAATGGGGAAGGACTTCTTCCCTCACCCATGGGTACCCCATGCTCAAGCAGCCCTAGGTTCTCAATAACTTCCTTTCATGAAATGGTCTTTTCCATCTGTACATGGATCAATAGCCACTCATGTGGGGTGTCTGTCTCCAAGTCCTGGTAAGATCCCTTTGCCTGACCCCTAACCTTAGGGTGTCCCTGAGGAATATTGTTGGGAATCTCCGCCTCCCAACACAGTCAAGTGACAATTATGGCAGTTGAAGCAGGAAGCAAAGGAGGTAGTATTCTCATTTCCTTCCTGTTGCCCCCTACCTGCAGCCTCTGGGCTTCTTATGCAAATTCACTCACTCCATCTTGGACAGTCTTTAAGCTTAGTCTCTTAGTGACTGTGGGGTTGAGGGAGTTGAAACTTGATGCCAGCACAATGTCTATTAGTAATTGAAGGGCATTTTGCTGACTTGTCTAGGAACAGTGAAGGCTTCAAGGCAACTCTATGTGGCTATCATCAGAACCCAAAGAACAGTTAGTAATTTCCAAATGGCAATTTTTTAAATAAAAAATATTTAAAATTCCTAAGGTGGGCACACAATGTGATGATCACTGAATCTTAAACACAACTAATGAGTTGTTGAACTCTACATCAGAAATTAATGATGTACTATATGTTGGCTAATTGAACATAATAAAGACAATTAACTAATTAATTAAAAATATTTAAAATTCCATTTCACTGGGCATCACACCAACACAGTAGTCTTCAGACATTTTTTTTTAGAACCTCATTCCTTTCTTTTTTTTTTTTTTTTTTTAGGACCCCATTACATTCTTAAAAATCACTGCTTGTCTCCCAGTTTTGGTTGATGTGTTGGATCTATTGATAGTTTCCACATTAGAAATTAAAACAATTATATATTAATTCATTAAAAAACATTAGATATTAATATAATTTACACATTTTTATTAAAATTAACTATGTTTCTACAACAAAAAAATTGAGAGAAGAGTCACCTTGTTTTACATTTTTGCTAATTTCTTATGTTTGGCTTGATAGAAAACAGTTTTTCATAACAAAAAGAGTTTTTCATATCTGCTTCTGTCTTCAGTCTGTTGTGAGATCACAGTTTGGACCTGCTATCCTGGGGTAATTTCAAATCATATGTGCAAGAGTGCTTTGGAGATGGTAAAGCACTATAAAAATTCTAGTTTGCTATTTCTATACAGGGCTGCTAAAACAGGAAGTAACAAGAAATTCCTCCTTTGAGGCTCATCACACCTCTCTTTGATTAAACACAGGAGAATTCAGCCCAGCCAGAAGTGAGGTGTTTGTTTCTTCTTACAGAGTTTCAGAAATAATGTTCTCACAGAAACTTACATGAAAAAAGTCCATTGATTTACCAGATACCAAAGCAAATCTGATTCCATGCTAGACAAACTGTAGTTCTAAGAATCCAAGAGATCCAGTGGGAAGACTGAATGACTCTATACTACATTAAAAGAGAGTTTTGACACACTTTCCCCCCTCTGCCCCTCCCAATCTATATACCTTTGAGAAGTAGGTATTCTGAGGCTCAGAGAGATTAATGGAAAAATGACCTACTGAAATGTCACATCATTCTGATAAATGGTAAAACTGGGAATTTAGCCCAGGTTTTCTGGTTGCAGATTCAGTAGCTTTTTTCCATTAGGGCATAATGTTCTTAGTACCCTCAGGTGGTTTATCTCCTGCTCATGGGACTCTAAAAAGGGAAAGTAGGAAAGACCTGTCTGATTTGGAGGGATGAATATAGGGAAAAACTTTAACCATGGCTGCAGCATACACACCTGTGGGAACTATTGCCTTCAGGGATTATAGTATCTTGGGAGATGGAATGGGAAGATGTAGGGTACTAGATCATTGGCAACAGGTAGGATAAGGATCCTTGAGTCAGGTTTTCTCCTTCACAATTATATCCAACTCTGTGATTATAACATGTTGCCAAAGAAAGAACCCAAAGATAGAAAATTAGATCAACATTAGGTTCTATTATGTGAATGCCCCCAAATAGAGTTGAAGATGCTGTTCTTCTGCTGCAAGTGGCACCCAAAGATCTTGAGTGATTTATCTTCCAGCTACCACCTAGGCCTACAATAGTGAAGGACAAGAGATGATTGCTTGTTAAGTTTCTTTCTTTTCAGAGGGCCCACAATTGTCTCCCTAAACAACCCTCAGAAACAAACAGGAGTGCCTGGGTGGCTCAGCGGGTTAAAGCCTCTGCCTTCAGCTCAGGTCATGATCCCAGGGCCCTGGGATCAAGTCCCACATTGGGCTCTCAGCAGGGAGCCTGCTTCCCCCTTTCTCTCTCTCTGCCTACTTGTGATCTCTGTCTGTAAATAAATAAATAAAATCTTAAAAAAGAAACATTTTGCTTTTCTAATATGGCATAATTAGATGGATACTTCCCATTTATTGTCTTAATTGACTTGTCTACAGCACAAAAATCATTTGAAAAGACTTCCTTTAGATTCTCTTGGGTTCTCTGATACCCATGTGCCTCAGCTCCTTATTACTTCTGAATGAGCCATCTCAGTCTGTTCTGTAGGCTTCTCTTGTTGGCTAGCGCTTAGATGATGATGTCACATGAAACCTTGTTCTCTTTCCCTTGTTGCACTTTTCCTAGTCTATGCATTTTGTCTTTTGAGTGCTATGCACTTATTTGGTGATAATTTTTTAAAGTTCATTCTTTTCCCTTCTGTTTTTTTTTTTTTTTTAAAGATTTTCTTTATTTATTTGAGAGAGAGAGAGTGAGAGAGAGCATGAGAGGGAAGGTTAGAGGGAGAAGCAGACTCCACATGGAGCTGGGATCCCAAAGTGGGATTTGATCCTAGGATTCTGGGATCATTACCTGAGCCAAAGGCAGTCACTTAACCAACAGAGCCACTCAGGCATCTATTTACTGATAATTTAAAAAGATTTATCTCATGTCCAGATTTCTTTCTAGCTTCAGATCCATCTGTCCACTTGCCTTTTGGATGTCCTTCTCTTGAAACCAAACATGTCCAAAATGGAGCTCATTTTTACTGCTGTCTCTCAACTTACTTCTCCTTTGGTGTTCTCCACCCAGCAAATGGCACCACCGTTTATCTAACTGTATAAATCAGTGGCTTAGGAGTGACACAGGACACCTCTCTCTTTCACCCTGTAAGGGAAAACTCTATTTTTCTCCTCTGTTCTCAATACTTCTGACACTACATGTGTGAAATTTTTTTGTTTTTTTGTTTTTGTTTTTTTTTTCACACCACGTAGTTCTCCAACTTTCAGTGATACTGATAGGATATCCTACAAATTTAACTCAGTTCTGACACATTCTGTCTGAAGATAGTCAGATTAAGGACTCAGTTTCACAGAACTTTCTATATTTCAGGTGCCAATCTCAAATCTAGGTTGTTACCTGTACTTCTGACTGACTGGCTATAAATCAGGCCTCTGGGTACCACTTTCCCAGCACCTCCATATGTCCACTAACCAACTCAACAAATCTTGTTGTTTAAGAGTTTTCATAGAGTTTAATCTACCATTCCTCCCTCCCCCTTTTCAGATATTAATGGGTGCCACTGAAAGTTTCAACCCTCTAATCACTTGGTCTTTCTGGTGACCAGTCCTATCCTGAAACTGTCTAAAGGCCCCAGCCAATATCACTCCTAAGCATAAATCAGGTGTGCTCAAAAGGGGCTCCTTTTGAATAACAAAAGACACTCTTATTGCTAAGGAAATTCCAAGGGTTCCAAGAGTTCTGCCAGAAACTGGGCGTAAATATATATTTTTATTTTACCACACACCCCATGGAGACAGTTGATCACTAAGCTTAATTCTGGTACAATCTTTTTTTTTTTTTTTAATTTTTTTTTTTTTAAGATTTTATTTATTTATTAGAGAGAGAGAGAGCACAGGCAGACAGAGAGGCAGGCAGAGGCAGAGGGAGGAGCAGGCTCCCTGCCGAGCAAGGAGCCCGATATGGGACTCGATCCCAGGACGCTGGGATCATGACCCGAGCCGAAGGCAGCCGCTTAACCAACTGAGCCACCCAGGCGTCCCAATTCTGGTACAATCTTAAGTTGGGTTTATTGCGGTGACTCCCAGGATGGAGAGAAATAACTCTCTGACCAATCCATGCTTTACAGCCTTGTCTTCCTGAAGGTAGACCTGATGATGCTATTCTAACCTCCTAAAACTCAGTGAGTCCTCATTGTTCTCAGGGCATAATGTTATTTTCCCACTTTATTTCTTGCCATTCCATTTCCTTGCATTCTACACATAAAATCATACTAAATTTCTTTTAACTCTTAGAATGAACTGTGCCCTTTGTCTTGCTTCCTGATTTTACAAATGCAGTTTACTCTCTTGGAAGTTTCCCCCTTTTCACGATCTCTGTGCCTTTCTAACTCAATCTTCAAGTTTAAATCAAAGTATCAGTCCTCAGGAAGTCTTTTCAGTGTCCAGAGGGAAGGCTGACTACTACCTCTGTGTGCTGGCACAGTGCACAGAACTTTACCTCAGCTTTTACTCCAGTGTGTTACAGTTGCCTGTTTACTTGGCTGTGTCCTTATCTGTGGCTTCAGTTCAGTGAAGGCAGGACCCTTGGTTTCTTTGTTCAAGGTTGTATCTCCAGCATCTAGCATTATTTTTGAGATACATTGTAAGTGACTTTGGACAAATTATTTAACCTCCTTTTGTCTTTCCATTTATCAGACTGTAAGGTGGGAGTAGAAATAGTACCTATTTTTCAGGGTTGCTCTGAGCAATGTCCATATATTTAGAACTGAGTGGGATACTCAGAGTTTGTCTCAGTGTTCATGTTTGAACAAATTCTGTCACATAACATTGGCTTACAAAGCCAACGTAGAGACAGCAGAGCCCAATGAATACACCATGGATCCTGAAACCAGGTTGCCTGGTTCAAATGTGAGTTCTTATACTTACTAGCTATGTGACCTTGGGTAAGTTATGCCTTCAATGCCTTCTGATTTACCCATCTATAAAATGGGAATAGCAATAGCAGTTGTACCTATCTCATAGGGTTGTTGTGTCCCTGGCACATAGTAAGGACATTATAAATATTATGAAATAAAAAATACAGAGAGAAGTGAGAATATGCAGACATTTGGCACCATGTCATTATCAGTGACAGTTGATATGGAATGACTTCCCCTGGATTATGGCTCCTGCTCAAACACCAAAGCAGGAAATCAGTGGGTCATTTATTGTTATCTACACCTGCCATTGAATAGTTTCCAAGACTCAAACTTCATAATGGAATGCAGCCAGTTCTCTAGGGGAGTACAATGTCTGTGAAGTGAGTGCATAAGCACTGATGACTTTCAGGTCAGGATCCACATAATTGCTACAATTTGCAGTGCTATTTAATGTAAATAAATGGCAGCAGGTGTAGGGGATAGGATAGATTTGAAGGGGCCACCACAGGTTGCCTCTCCACAGATGTGAACTTTGTGTCTGAGGTTTGACAGACTTCAGGATTATTTCTAACAGTGGGAAGAACAACTGCCCTTTGCCTAAACTCTTGTCACACTTTGTCTGAAGGCAAATGCTGACATCTTTGTGATAGCTCAGTTCATTTATCTTGGAAAGCACAAATGTCCATAATTAGCCCCCAATTATTCAACATGTGGCCTCTCTTCTGTTCGCCCTCCTACTGTCTAGCTTTTGACAGTTTCTCTATGAAGTAGCTCATGCACAAGAAGGCATAAAACTAAATATGTCCCTTTTACTGTTCACTAATAGCTTTGGTGAAAGGATCTTAGGCCAGAAAACTAGAACCATTGGCCAGAACAAAGAGTTTGAACTAGCCTTGTGTTATGGGTTAAAAATTGTGTCCTCCCAAAAAAGATATATTGGAGTCCTAACCCCCATTACTTTAGAATGTGATCTTTGGAGATAGGATCTTTAGAGAGGTAATGAAAATAAAATGAAGTTATTAGAGTGGGCCATCATTCAATGACTGACATCCTTTAGAAAAAAAGGGGAAATTTGGACATAGAGATAGATACACATCAAGGGAATACTCCCTGTATCTTCTCTATGGAGATACAGAGAGAAAACAGCTATATATAAGCTGAGTAGACAAGCCCAGATCACATCCTTCACTCATAGTCCTTAACAAGAACCAGTCTTGCCAAAACCTGACCTTAAACCTGCAGCTTCCAAAATTGTGAGACAGTACATTTCTGTTTTGTAAGCCACCCAGGTTTTGGTACTTTGTAATGGTAGCCCTAGGAAACTAATAGTAGGTTTAAATTCTCACTTAGGTATTTATAATTCCTGGTACTACTATTACTTGTGTCTCCATCACTTTCCCCAACTAGGTGCCTAGGTGAAGGTAATCAATGGGTGTGAATAACAGCAGTGATATTTGGTTCCAGCCTCTATCAGTGGAATTGCTAGACTGCAGTCTCCTTGTCTTCCTCTTTGCCTCTTTGGTAGTTATTAAAGAGCTCTTGCTATAGTTCTTGGTGCTCAATTCTACTCTGACCTGTGGCCTTAGCCATTTCTATTGACCTAGCTTAGCCAGTTTCGAAGAATAAGAGGAATCTCTATATCTCTGTTTGACCAGACATTTATGAAACTTGTTTCACCATAGAATAATTTTGTCATATAACACACAGAGCATCTTTTGGGAATTACTACCCATAGTGTTTTTGATGTTCTGGGAAAAAGATCAAGGTGACTTTTCAAGGAGAAATCAGGATTAGACACTGGGGTGGGAGACAGTTCTTGGAATTCCCTTAGGATGGACATTTATAGTCATTAATGTAAGGCAGGTGACATCAGACTAGATAATCCTCTGTTGTGGGGGCTGTCCTGTCCATCATGGGATATTTAGCAGCATTATCCTCTACCTGTTAAATGCTAGTAGCAGCTACTTCCCACTCATAACAGTCTTAATGTGTCCAGGCATTGCCAGATGTCCCATTGGGGAGCAAAATTGCTCCTGCTTGAGAGCCAGTAATCTCAGGTTACTGAAAAAGTTCACAGATTGACACTTGTTTTCTATATTAAAAGTACCAAGATAGGGGACCCTGGGTGGCTCAGTTGGTTAAATATCTGCCTTTGGCTCAAGTCATGATGTAAGGGTCCTGGTATTGAGCCCTGAGTCGGGCTCCCTGCTCAACAGGGAGTCTGCTTCTCCCTCTCCCTCTGTCCCTCTTCCCTGCTTGTGCTCTTTCTCTCTCTTTCAAATAAATAAATAAAATACTTTTTTTTAAAGTACCAATATAAGTGATTGAAAAGATTGAAAAGTGTGCATCTCTTTCTCTCTCTTGGGAAGAGATAAGGTAGAAAGGTAGGAACCTCCATGGAGTCATTTTCAAAGTTATGGGGAAAAGGGACACAAGACAAATCCAGAACCCGTTTACTCTGAGACCTCTGTGAGATTACTAGTATCCTAGTAACTTTCCCATTTTTGCTGCTTTTGTTATTGATTGGTATTTTTCCTTATGGCAGGTGTCAGTAAAAATCTTAACAGCAAAAGGAATCTGTGTGTTTTAGGGAAAAAAAAAAAACAATTAGAGAAGGTACACACATAATTAATCTTGTTGGTAGAAGACTCTTGGATGAAACCAAGCTGTGTTCTGCCTTAGGATGTTTGCATAGGGTACTTATTTACCTGGAATGCATTTATCTTAGGATCTTCTCAAACATTGGTTTCAAGGAAAGCGTTTTCCTGACTCTTCTCCCTAAAGTAATGTTCTCTGAGGCATAAATTTATTTTTTTAACCTCAGTGGTTAGGTTTATTCCTATCAAAGAATAAAGATTTTTTTTGAATTTTATTTTATGTGTACTTTCTTGAAAATATTTTCTTTTCTATTGTGTGTATGGTAATTTCACCCACATTAATGAAAAAGTATCATGAAGTCATTCATGTATAAGATAAAGAAAATCCTTTTAAACACATCTCAGGGGAAAAATATCAAGTGGGCCATTTAGTAATTTATATATTGTTAACCGACTATAATACAATTTCTGGTTTGAGTCAAACATATAAACATTTTGCCATTAGTATATTTTTCATAAATTTACAGTCAGGTATTAGATAAAAAAACATTGTGTTTCTTAGAACCAGGCTCAGTGGTTTGTCAAAACCATTAACTTGTCAGGTTAGTGTTTGCATATGTATCATTTTGTATCATTTTCATAGTAGTTGCACTGGTGTTCAGTATACAAATGTGACTTAGCACAATTGAATGGTATCAGCATTTACCACTTTTAGTGAAGTGTCAAAACCTTACTTTCATTCAGGTCCCTTTACCTTTTCCACTTTTAAATATCATTGTGTTCAGTATCATTATTACCATTTTTATTTTAATTACCAAGTGTAATTTAGAAAACTTGTTAGAAGGGTAAACTATTTTGTTTGCCCACATTTCTGCCCTTTCTGTTGTTTCTTCTTCCTTCCTGATGCCACAAGTCTCCTTCTTTTATCATTTCCTTTCTGTTGAAGAACCTGCTTTAGCCATTCCTTACCTTCCAGCAACAATTTTTTCTTTTAAGTTTTCTTTCATCTGAGAATGTTTTTATTTCTCTTTTATTCCTGAAGGATAGTTTTGTCAGATATAAAATTCATGGTGGACAGTTTTTTTCTTTTCCAGCACTTGAAAAATGTTCTACTTCCTTCTCGCATCCATGGTTTTAGATGAGAAATTGGAGAGACTTGGTGTCATTTAAATTCATGTCCTCCATGGGTAATATCATTTGCTTCTGGCTGCTTTTCATTTTCTTTGTCTTCAGTTTTTAAAAGTTTAATTATGGTGTGTCTCAGTATTGATTCCTTTGCATTTATCTTATTTAGGATTCACTCAGCTTTTTGAATCTGTTGCTTTATTTTTTTTTAATTACCAAAATTGGGAACTTTTAAGCCATTATTTCTTGGAATACTCTTTTAAGCACTCTCTTTATCGTCTCCAGTGATGCCAGTATTGGGCCTTTTATTGTTGTCCCACAAATTCCTGAGACTGTTTTTGTTTTGTTTTGTTTTGTTTTGCTTTTTGGTTTCTTTTCTCTCTGTTGTTCATATTGGGTAATTTCTATTAAAGTATTTTCAAGTTCACTGATTCTGTCCTGTTACTCCACTTTGCTACTGAAATCATCCAGTCAGATTTAAAAATTTTGGTTATTGTATTTATTAGTTCTATAATTGCCATTTGGTTCTTTCCTATAACTTATAGTTCTTTGCTGATATTTTATATTTTTATATGAATTTTATATATTTATACATAATTTATATAATAAAATTTATATAAATATATTTTATATATTTTTATATTTTCTATTTTTTCATTGTTTAAAGAGCATTTTTAATTGCTTGCTAAAGCATATTTACAATGGCTGCTCTAAAATTCTTGTCAGATAATTCCAACATCTGATTGGTGTTGGTGTCAGTTGATTGTCTTTTCTCATTCAAGTTGTGATTTTCTTGTTTCTTGGTATGATGGGTTGTATCCTGGATATCTTGGTTATTACATGAGACTCTGGATCTTATTTATTATTTTCTTTTGGCAGGCAGTCACCCTTTTTAGGTTTAGCATTCAAGTCCTGGGCTCCTTTTGTAGGCTGTGATTTCCCTGACAATTTCATTTTCAGAGCCTTTGTTGTACTATTTTGGTCTGCTTGGTGCCCTTGTAGTTTTAACGTCCCTGCTGGTGCTGCCTTAGTGGATGGAAGGAACTTCCCTAGCCTGCATGGACTTCTGGTGAAGATGAAGAGGGGCGCCTGGGTGGCTCAGTGAGTTAAAGCCTCTGCCTTCGGCTCAGGGCTCAGGCCGTAGTCCCGGGGTCCTGGGATCAAGCCCCTTGGGATCAAGCCCCTTGTTGGACTCTCTGCTCAGCAGGGAGCCCGCTTCCCTTCTCTCTCTCTGCCTACCTCTCTGCCTACTTGTGATCTCTCCCTGTCAAATAAATAAATGGAATCTTTAAGAAAAAAAAAAAAAGATGAAGAGCACTTCCTGGGTTGAGCACTTGTGTCAGAATCCTGCCTCCTAACAGCCTAACAGCCCAGTATCCTTCAAAGAGGGCTATGTTAGGCCCAGGGAGGAAGAAAAGTCCTGGCCACTTAATGCCAGCATAGCTTCAGAGAGAGGCTTCTTGCTGGTTCTATAAGCTTGCTCAACCCAGGAATTTTATATTGTAACATCCTGATTATTTCCTTCATAGCACTTGTTATCTGAAATTATATTTATTTATTATTTTGCTTTTTTCAGTGTCTGTTTACTAGCATTGACTATAGAAGTACTAGAAGTAGCTCTGTGAAGGCAGAGTTTTTATCTTTATTTTAAAAAATTTTTGCTGTTTCCCAGCACCTAAACAGAATAGGTTCTAATAGATACTTATTGAAGGAAAGAAGTCCCAAGAGGTAGAGAAGATGATGACAGCTATAAGGAGGAGAGAGAGCATACGGAATTCTTTTTTTTTTTTTTTTTGGAGGTTTTATTTATTTATTTGACAGAGAGAGATCACAATTAGGCAGAAAGGCAAGCAGAAAGAGAGGGGGAAGAAGGCTCCCTGCTGAGCAGAGAGCCCATGTAGGGCTCTCTGCAGGGCTCGATCCCACGACAGTGAGATCTTGACCTGAGCCAAAGGCAGAGGCTTAACCCACTGAGCCACCCAGGCACCTGAGCATACTGAATTCTTAAAATATATTGTCTATTTGAACAACAGGGCTGAGATTTTTTAAAAATTTATTTTTAATTTATTTTGTTTTTTGAGTAAGGAGTTAATTTTTATTTTATTCATTTGTTGGTTAGTTCAACAAATATTTATTGAGCACCTATTAGGTACCAAGCACTGTGCTGGGAATTTAAAGGTAAGAAAAGAGGTCTGTGCCCTCCTGGGCACCATAGTCTATGTAGGAAGACAGAAACTAAAAAAGAAATGCCAATGCAATGTAGGTTATGGAGGAGAAATGCAAGTTGTGGGGCAGCAGGTCTCATCAGGCTCCTGGGGGGTAGGGAGGGGTCTCCAGCCTTTCACATCTACATAGTTCTAAATGTTTGCCAAGAGAGTCAGCGTCTGGGCCCCAGAGCTTCCCAAACTGAAACACTAGAATCCTCACCATCACTAATGCTGTTTGAACACTTTTTAGGTGCCATTGTTTTCCAAACCCTGGCTTCTTTAATCCCCACAGCCGCCCTTCATCAAGGGTTCTCTTATTGTCACTCCCCTATTTTACAAACAAGGAAACTGGGGCTCAGACTGAAGGTCCCCTAACTGGTAAGAAGTGGAGCCAGGTGGCTGTCTCCAGGGCCCATGTTCTCAAAACCCACCACCTCCCCAGGGAGGAGAGGCCATCTCCACCTCTCCTCAGCCTTGTGCACTTAGCTCAGCTAAACCCCTGCCTCCCTGGTGCACTGGTTGCCTGAGTTGCCATTCTGTAGCTTCATTTGTCTAGAGAAAGTGACATAAACAGGTTCTCCTGACCCAGGATGGTTTTGGTGGACAACAAAATGCTGTTTATAGTCAATGCTAGGATCAAGGAGGATCCTCTTCTTGATGGTCCATATGGATTGCATGATGTTCTTTATCCCACCAGTGTCCATGGGCATAGAGTTAGTACTGGATATTCCCAACCTAATGGGCTACTCATTTCACTGATGGCTGCTCTCTTCTTTCCTCAGGTTCTCAGGTTCTTCAATGAGACAAAAGTTCCGAAAGAGGGATTTCTTGGTATAGAGATTAAGGGGGCAAACTCAGGTGCCAGATGGCTTGGGCTCTAATCCTTTCTTTGCCACTTACTGGTGATATGACCTTCTTTGGCCACGTGACTACATAGTTCATCTGTAGGAGAGTCAGTGTGGTTCTGTGGTATAAGTGGAAAGTGAAAGGGCCATTTTAACATTAATTAAAAAAAATACCTTTGGCAAAAACAAAACCACAAACCTTTGGCTGTTGTTTATTGAGCACTTACCATATGCCATTTATAGGCTAAGTACTTTATATCACTGCCTCATTGATATATGACTTATATATCAATCATATAGTCATCCAAAGTCATATATGATATATGATTGATGTATGACATATGACTGCATAGTCATCCTAGGCAGGTGTGGCACATTGCATTTTTCATAGATAACTACCCAATATTTTCCATCCCACATGCTGTTTTTGAAATGTGGTATTAATGCTCTTCCCATAGAATGATGAGGTTTATATTTCTTCTCCTTCAAATCGGGTGGACCTTTGTGACTGCCTTGACCAGTAGAGTACAGCAGAAGTGATACTGGGTGACATCCAAAACTAGGTCAAAAAATGCCATGTACTTAAAAAAAAAAGCCATGAATTTCCTTTGTTCTCTTGGGCCACTCATTCTTGAAACCTGGCCACTACATCATGAGGAAGCCCAAGCCACATGCCAAGGCAATGTGCAGGGTATTCCAGCTGACAGCCCAGATTACATCCCATGAAAATGCCAGCATTAATTGCCAGATCTGTGAGTGACGATGCATTCAAGGTGATTCTAGCCAAGCCACTATCTGACTGCAATTGCATAAACTCTGAATGAAAACTCTCTAGCTGAGGAAACTGAGGCCCTGAGAAAGGAAAGAGATGTGGGCATGTGGCCAGTAAGTGAGAGAGCTGGAATAAGAACCCAGGATCCTTAAAGTCTTGACTGGAGAAATGAAATGAGGGGATGATTTCTGTATAGACACAGACTTCATCTATTGGCCCAGAGGGATCCAGCTGGGACCCCAACCTCAGGGGCTATTGACTATTTTATTTCTGTACATTTATTGAGTTCCTCTTCTAAGCTAGATACCACATTATGACTTGTGAATTCAAAGTGAATGAACTGTTGCTTTTGTCCCCAAGGGGCCTATGATCTAGGTGAGGAGATAGATTGTTGATCTCTGTACTCCTGTGTCTTCTTCAACACTGGCAAGATGGAGAAGTTGCTATATAAGACACTGAAAAGATTTCCTGGCCTAAGGCAGTCTGTTCTACCTCCTCAACTTTGAATACATCCACAGATATCAAAGTGAAATAGGAGTAACTGGTTATTTCTGTAGTTAAGCAAGGGTTCCTCTTGCATGACTACTCTGAAAAGGAGTTCTAAAAACTTTGAGGTTTTCTACTTGAGTGGAAGAAATAGTGACTAGTATAATCAGTATCCATCAGAAGAAGATGGTGGGTGGATTCCTTCCTCTCTGCTGTATTTTCACAAATATTTGTTGGGTAGCAATATGTTTCAGGCTAGAGATATAGAAATAAGACAAGATCCTTGCTCAGAATCTAGTGTGCAGAGAGAGATGAAAAGTGTTATAAGATAGTAAAATGATCACTCCAGTGGAGTTAGGGATAGGTGCTGGGGAAGGACAGGGAGAAGCTTCTCCATCTGTAGTAGAGTCAGGAAAGGCTTTCCAGGGAAGCTAGACTTTGAGCTGGCCATGAAGAAGGACAACTTTCCAGATGCCCAGCAAGGAAGAGGGCAGCTACCTAGAGTCTGGAGGAGGGAGAAGCCTGTGTAAATAGTTGAGGAGGCATGGTATGTTTGAAGACCTATAAGAAATTTAGTACTGTTGGTTTAAAAAAAGGGGGGGGGCAGGGAGGGCTCAGGTGGAAAAATAAGTGGAAAGTGAAGGCTGGGTACCAAAATGTGAAGGGTCTGCTGTGCTGGTACAGGTGTTTGCCTTTTATGGTTTGGTGTGCAGTTTCTAGCTGCAGTTAGAATTATCTGGGATCCTTTTAAAAAAGACCAATGCCTGGTCTTATTCAGTAGGTATGGGGTGAGGCGTAAATATCAATATTATTTTCAAACTTTTTATTGAAATAAATTATACATATGCATCTCCACTGTGCTGTTCTTACCCCCCACCAATATATATCTCTTTTCTTTTGTGCATTGTGCTCCTAAATGTCTTTATTTTTGACCCTGTTTCCCTAACTCTTGATTGGCTATCATGACTCAGATTTAGTATCACTTACTTCAGGAAGCCTTATCTGATCTTTCCTGGCTGAGTTATGAATCCCTTTCTGTAGTTCCATAGTACCTTGTGTATAACTTTCAGTGAGATTGATTTCCAGTTGACTTGGTTTGGTCTTGGATATCATACCATGACTGAATTATTATATCCATGCTGAATCCAATGGGGTAGGCAAAATCAAGTGCTAAAATCAGAAGGGTAGTGGGTTCTGGGCATCAAAAAAAAAGTTTTTTTCAACACTATATAAACCTGTATTGCTCCTGAAAATATTTAAAGTGGTTGTCTCTCTACTGGCCTAGGAGTTCCCTAAGGGCAAGTACTATATGGTATTGATCTTTGAATACTTAGCTCTGAGTCAGGTTCCTGGCTCAATAAATGTTGAATGAATGGTTCCTGCTCTCAGATTTAAAAATATAGTTTATTCTGAAGTCTTCTCTGAGTACCAATTATCCTTTCTAAAGTGTTTCCATTTTATTCTGTCAAGCCCCCAGGACTTGAAGGTTGGGGGCAAAATTTGCACAATGGCTTTTGAATTTATCTTTAACCAGAAAACATCTTTGAGAATTTTATTAGCTCCTTTCCATTTGGCCTCCTGAGAAATGTGAGGGTCAATGATAGGAGAGAGGCAGGTAGGCTGAGCAGCTGGCATCCCAACCCACTAATTCCATGGACAAGTGCCCTCTGTCTCTGCTAGAATTCAGTTTGATGATAAGGAGGAAAGCAGAGGTTCCTGGACTCAGGTTGAGGGGTGCCCAACCCCCATTAAATTGATTGGGTTGACAAGCACTGTAGAGGTAGAAAATGTTGCTTTACTTCTGCCTTATCTGCTGAGCATTCTCTAAGGATCTCTTTTAATTTACATTTAAAAATTGGAGGGAGAAAGAAGCTGATAGGCAGGGACATTTACATTTAATTGCTAATTTGTAAGTAATTTTCCTAAGTGCTACTTCATTTCAAAGTTGTCATTTAATGGTTATCACAGCATTTCTCTGGAAAAAGGAATGTGTTTTGTTGAACTCACTACTCCTTCAGGGGCAGACTTGGATTTAGTTTTATGAACAGTAATGATTTTTTCATAAGGTGAACTTTGCTTCCACACAGGGTAGTATGATTCATAAAATCAAGTTCTCAATGCTTTTATTATCCTTCCCAGGAATAAACCCTATTTCATACAGCTATAATTCCCATTGTAAACCAGCTAGGTCCTTGTGCATAATACCATGCATTGATTGTTATCTTGTACAGCTGCATTGAATGTCACAACATGCTTTAGACTGAGAGATGAAAGAGAAAAAGGAAGAGGAGGAGGAGGAGAGAATAGATGGCAGAGTAGCACCGAGTCTCCCTCTGCTGAATTTCCCTCTGCTTGGAAAAGAGAATGTTTCCAACACCCAGGTATGGCAAAGAAGGTGGAACAGATGGTTGAACTTGTTTTTACTGAACTCACCATTTCCATAGACATTTGCTCTGAGTGATCAAAGCAGTCTTTCCAGTGCTGAAGAATGAAGGGTTTACCTCAGACCTGCGCAGATTGGATTGCTGGACTACTTATTTAACCCAATAGAAATTATGAGTGCTGTATTCAGTACTTCGTGTACTTCAATACATGAAGAATGTATTCATTGTTCATGCATTCTTTTGCCCCCATGGGCACCTTTATTTTCCCTTTGGTCGGGGGCAGGTGACCAAGAATCCTGCTTACCTACATTTCTTCCATCTGAGACCTCACAGCTGGCTTACAGGAAAGAGTCCAAATTCTTTGGCATGGGATATGAATAGGCAGCATAATAAAAGGATATTTTGGGAATAATAATTTGGCAGCAGAAACCAAAGACAGGGAGTAAATTAGCAGCCAATTAGAACAGTTTGGCAGGATTTGGGCCTCAACCAGGAAGACATTATGCCAGAACTATTATTTATTATTTAGAGAGAATTTGGCCAAAGAATTACATACACTGAGAGCCTATTAGGAACCAGGCCCTGTGCTAAGTGCTTTACATAAATTATCTCATTTATGACAAAAGTAATTCCCTCTTTAATAGCACCCATACTTTTTTGCTGTGGCACTTTTTACAACTGAAAACTATGTATTTATTTGTGTGGTTAGTTGTTTTAATGTCAGGCTCCACCCACTAAGTTTCCATCTATGTGCCTGTCACATAGCAGATGCTTGAAAAGTTTACTGAATGAATAAATGACTGTGTCTTGGTTACCACTCTTATGCAACCTAGATTCATGAAAAGAAACTTCACGGAATTCTAGGGGAACTGGATAAGCAGTATGCAGAAAGGGGCTAAGCCAGGCAGCTCTGGGAACCGCAGCAACCACCAAAGACCTTGTCTATTACGATGACAGCTCCTAATGCTTCCACACTAGAGCTTTCCGTTGAAATTCTTGAGATTCTGACTGGCCTGACTTAGCTCAGTTGTCCATTCATGATCCAGTCAGCTATGACAGGTGAAATAACATAGTAGGTACATGTTTGTAGGCTTCTTCTGGGGTGTGTGTGTGTGTGTGTGTGTGTGTGTGTAGGCAGTTCTCAGGGGAAGAGGTTATTGGGGGCTATGAGGGTAACTTAAATGGTGTTTACTATAATGTAGGACTGGAAGGACGACTATGACAACAATGTATAGAGGTGTTTTAAAGATATGCATTATAGCACTGTGTCTGGATTTCAGGGTTCTAGTCCTAGACTCAGTATTTCCCATGTGGCCCTGGGCAAATTACTTAATCTGTCAGTCCTTCTTTGTCCTTACCTGCAAAGTGAGAATCATGATAGTTTTAGCCACTTAGACTTATGGTTTTAAAAGAGATAATGCATGTAAAACATTTAACAGTGCCTGGCATTGTTGGCATTCAGTAGATGTTAGCTAGCATCATTCTTTCATTGGAAGATGGAAGTTCCATCTAGAATATCTTCATTCCTCTTAGTGAAATCAGGACTCTTAGATGAGTTAATTACTGGGAGGGAGTAGGGCTTAAGGTGATGAAGACTTTCAAATTTGGAGAAAGATGATTTTTTAAAAATTTTTTATTTATTTTATTTTTATTTATTTTTATTTTTTAAAAGATTTTATTTATTTATTTGACAGACAGAAATCACAAGTAGGCAGAGAGGCAGGCAGAGAGAGGGGGGAAGCAGGCTCCCTGCTGAGCAGAGAGCCCGATGCGGGGCTTGATCCCAGGACCCTGGGATCATGACCTGAGCCGAGGGCAGAGGCTTTAACCCACTGAGCCACCCAGGCACCCCCAAAATTTTTTATTTTTTTATAAACATATAATGTAACCCCACCACCCTCTCCCAACACCCCTCCCCCTGCCCCCCTCAGTTTGTTTTATGACATTAAGAGTCTCTTTTGGTTTGTCTCCCCATCTTGTTTCATTTATTCTGGAGAAAGATGATTTTAACAAACTCAAATGTTCATAAGATCATCTGATCTTCAATTTTAACAGTTTATTAAAACACCAAAGTAGAATTTAACATCAGTCTCCTCCACACAAGCCCTTAAAAAATCAGTTTTTCCTTACTTGCTAGTTGTACTGGCAGTGGAGGACAAAGATTGCCAATTCAGAAACATTAGCTCTTCACCCAGACCCAATATTGGAGGCCAGGACCCATAGGGCTGTGCTGATAAGGAAGTGATGAGTTACCCATTTGGCTGTTCAAGGCTCCTGACCTAATTGCCTACTAATGCTTTAAGTACAAGGTGAAAATCATGTCATCTGTAGCTGTTGTGGCAAGCAAACAGGCAATTGAATATGTTTATGGCTCTATTTGAATTAAAGATTACTGATTTTATTTCTTCACATTTAGCAACATATTATAACCTGAAACACATATTACAGATGTTAACCAGAACTTCTCAAAGCCTAATGAGTTCTTTTGTGAAACTTCATGAGGGCCAGCGAGGAACAGTTTGGAGAAAGGCCATTTGGAAACTATGAGGTGATTGTACTCTCAAATGTGTGATTTTCTTCCAGTTTAATCATGTCCCCCTTTTGGTTCCCTAAAGTCTGTGTTCCTGGTTTACATGCTGAGGGATTTATTGATAACAACCTTCATTTTAGGTCAATTTAAGTAAGGGAGATTATAATTATAATAATTCCCTTGGGATTCTTACTGCCTTTTGATTTTATTATTTTCTTTGGTTGTCAGGTCATTTATCACTTAAATGCAGATGAATTGTAGGTTGAGCAAGAATTAAGGTGAAGGGTTCTCCTTTAAAAACATTTCCTTCTATGGAGAATGGGCTAGGTGGGTGATGGGGATTAAAGAGGGCACTTGTGATGAGCACTGGGTGTTGTATATAAGTGACAAATCACGAATTCTACTCCAGAAACCAATATTGCACTGTATGTTCACTAACTAAATTTAAATTAAAAAAAAAATTCACTCTTGGTTTCAGAGAACCTTAGCACTGGAAAGCAATTTAGAGATGGCTGGCCCACACCTATGTATTATAGAGAGAAAACCGGAGGCCTGAGAAGTTACATGATTAATCAAGGTCACTCATCTGTATAGGACAAGTGGTGGACTCTGGATTAACAGATGAAAAGTTCTCTCCACTGAATATCATGATCAAAAGAGAAGTTATACATCCTATAGAAAAATTGGTTATTGTGAGGATTATTTTGTTTCACATTTTATGGGCTTTTGTTGTTCAGACAGTTCCACTTTTTGTTGTTTGTTTTCCAAGGTGCTTAGAGCTCTCACTAGTACACTTCTACATAGAAGGTTCTAGGTACTTCTGTCAGATGCAATTTCATGCATTAAATTTTGTGGCTCAGATATGGCTTTGGCTAACTTAATGGTTCTCATATGCTAGTTTAAACCAAAAGACTCAGGATTAGTTTTTGGTTACTTTCATTTAATGGATGTGTATAAATATACTAGTTATTCATTGCATGTTTTGCTTATTTAATTACAAGATAAAGCCCTCCAACTCATATATAATATTAAGAAAAGGCAAGTTGATGTATGCTTTTATTAAGGTGATAATCTTTTAAACATTGGAAAAAGCTAAAAAGCCTCTTTGCAAGTAGGTCTTCCTTGTCTTCCTTTCCCATTTCATATAAGAATTTTACTTGCGGAGCATTCTGATCCTTTAAAAAAACATTTTAATTTTTCTATATAGCAAAGTATACTATATACACAGAAAAGTGCATGCAGAGTGATGTAGGAAATGTTGGGGTTCAGAGCTGACAGCCGGTAAAGAATTCTTCAGACATCTTCAGTGCAAAAAAAAAGTGGTTTTATTAAAGCTGGGACCAGAACCCATGGGCAGAAAGAGCTGCACTGGGATTATGAGGAGTAGCCAATCATACTTTCAAGTTGGGAAGGGGTTAGGGATAGTGTAAGTTTCTAAGGAATTTTGGAAGCAAGGTTTATAGGACCTTGAGGAGGCAAGTTATTGTTAGGAAAAGGTCATTTATTACTGTGTGATAAAACCCTAGTCATGAGACCCTTCAGATGTATATCAGTGTTCCCTATGCCTTTGGGATGATTGCCAACATATATCTTGGGGGGGATAGAGATAAAGTTTTAAAAGGAATTTTTATTTAAAGTATAAATAAATATATATTTTATATTTATATTATATTAATTCTACACATATATATTATATATTTTATATAGTTATATATTATATTTATATTTTATATTTGTTATATATATATAAATTTTAAAGTAGACTTGCAGGATCCTGGGAGGTTCAGGCTAAGATTGCCTTTTGCCCTTAACAAAGTATTAACACTGAGGCAGCCAAGTCCCTAGAGGAATGCCACTCTGCCTGTTTCAAGGACTTGTCAATGGGCTGTAAGCAGTAAGGAAATTTAATTTTTTCTTTTGCCTTTGTTTTTCACATCACAAAACTATGTACATATTTTAACCATCTGTTATAATATTTTTTTAGCTTTTCCTTGTAATATCACTACCTGTTTGTATTCTTCAACAAAAAATGAAGTGTTAAAAACTTTATGTTTTATAAAATGGGATCACACAGTGAGTATTCTTTCATTCAAAACTACATTATGGATGTCATCTTTCATTCTGTACTTAGTGAAATTCATTCACATTGTTGCATGTAATTGTAGTTTAAAAATGGTTGTTGCTCTATTTTTGGCTAATTGAATTTAAATAAAAAATTTTAAAAATGCTTGTTGCTATATAGTATTGCAGTTATGTAACTCTTCTACTATAATATATTTAGCCATTCTACTGAGGACAGGTATTTAGGTTGCTTCCAATTTGGGGCTATTATGAGTGATGTATTACAAATGAACCTGTATATACCTTCTGCTGAACATGTGCAAGACTTTCTATAGGGTTTATACATAGAAGGGAATTGCTGGATTACAGTGCATGCTCATCATTGAATTGATTTATAATAACGACTATAAATGCTCTCTTCCAATGTACAGTCTATCCTCATTATTTGCAGGTTCTGTACTTATGATTTACCCTACTTAGAACTTATTTGTAACTCCAAAATCAGTCCTCATGCTGCTTTCATGGTCAAATACAGACAGGTGCAGAGTGGCAAAATATTTGACTTGCCAATGTGCACATTCCCAGCTGAGGTTGAATCAGGTGGCACTCTGCCTTCTTTTTTCAGCTCACTATAGACAGGTGTCCTTTACATGTCTGTTGCTGCCAAGTTTTAAATGTTCTTGTGTTTTTTGCTACTGTTTAAAATGTGCCCCAAGTGTAGTGCTGAAGTGCTGTCGTGTTTCTAAGCACAAGAAAGCTATAATATGCCCTATTGAAAATATATGTATTTTAGATGTTTCCTTTAGGCTTAAGTTATAGTGCTATTAGCCATGAATTCAGTGTTGATGAATCAACAACACATATTAAATAAGGTGTCTTTGAACAGAAACAGAATATTGACTGGTTGACAAAAATATTGTGATTAGAGACTTGCAGAAAACTAACCCTTTATCTCCCAGGGGCAGAGAAAGTATTTGCTAATTCAGTGTTTGTGGCAACTTTATAGAACATAACTACTCCCGATAATGAGAATCAACTATAGGTAGCTGGATGTATTTATACTTCTACCAACAATGCATGAGAGTTCCCAGTGAGCATGTTCTTGAAAACATTGATTAATGTCAGACTTTAAAAAATGTTGCCCATCTGGTACATGTGCAGTAATATTCCATATATATGTTTTGTGATAATTTTTCCCAATCTGTGACTTGCCTGTTCATTCTTACTAATTATGTGTGTGGTACTCTTCCTTTTCCTTCTCCTTCTTCAGAAAATAGAGGGTATAGAAGTCAGAGGCTGTGTATGATACACTTCCTATAGGTTTCTCTACTCCTTCAAAATAAGGTTTCTTTCTCACAAGTCACAAATTCACTTTATAGACAGTAAATTCAGATTATAAGAGTAATAATCATTTGTAGCCTAAGAGGGTTTTTTTTTTAATATGAGCTAGTTAGGGACCATTTTTGGTCTCTTCTCCCTCCATGGGTTTGATCTCTTTATTAATAGATGATGTTTCAAACCTGTCAGTAGCACCTGTGCCTTCAGTTATTTCTGTGACCAGTCAACCGGGTAGTATTTGAAATCCTGCTATGTACCATGTGCTAGATGGCATGGGGGCAGGCAGAGATGTACAGGATATGGATTCTGCCCACTGTAATCTTACAGCATACTTTGGGCAGACAGGACCTAGATGCCTGCAACATACCATAGAATATCAAAGTGCATAGTACAGGCACTTAGAGGAGAATTTGGATTTAAAATTTGTCAACATGGTACACAATAAGTGCACAATAAGTTAAAAAGGGAGATTCTCATTCCTTGTTTGGAGATTGCATTATCCTCCACACCCCCCCCCAGCTTTTATTTAGAAGTATGTATTTATGTATTTATTTGCTCTCTTGCTTACCTTTTTGTCTGTCTGCCTATATATGTTTCCTGAGCTGATCAGGTTTACTATGAGGAGAAAACCTTATAAACAGTTACACATTGTAGGATAAATGGTACATGAAAGGAGTGCTCTGGGGCACCTGGGTGGCTCAGTGGGTTAAAGCCTCTGCCTTCAGCTCAGGTCATGATCCTGGGGTTCTGGGATCGAGCCCTGAGTCAGGCTCTTTGCTCTGTGGGGAGCCTGCTTCCTTCTCTCTTCCTGCCTCTCTGCCTACTTGTGATCTCTGCCTGTCAAATAAATAAAATCTTTAAAAAAATGTAAATAGGATATAAGGTAACGATGAGTAGGGACATGAATTCATTTCTGTGGATTGTACCTTTCCTCCCTCTTTTCCTCCCCACCCTCCTTATTTCCTGCATGCCTGCCTTGCTTCCTACCATTTATTCAGTACCTGTTCCATGCTAGTCAGTGTTCTAGGCATTGAAGAGAACAAGGCAAAGTTCTGCTCTCATGGAGCTTACATTTTAGTGGAGGAGATAAACAATGAACAAGTGAAAGAAGGAGAGGAAGGAAGGAAGTCCAGATGATGCAAGAAGGGAAATGGTTAAGTGAAGGGAGAGTGACTGGTAGGAGGGAGGTGGTCCAGACAGCCTGGAGGGCAGATAGATGCCTCACTCACCTCCTGCCACAACCCTGTTCTGCCCCAATTGGTTGCAGTCTCACAGATTGCCTAGCATGCAATTTCTCTCCTCTCTGAATTCACCTTCTGATTTTGTGATATCCATCTCTTGCTGCCTTCTACTCTCATTTGTCATCTTTCCTGTTTCTTGTAAACTCCTTGAGGACAGGCTGAGCTTTTCCATGTTCAGATGCCACACCAGAGCACAATGCCTTGAAGCACAGAACCCTTATTTTAAAAAGAAATGCCATTGTTGAACAACTTAGCATATTACATTTTTAGTTTTTTCTCTTCTCTTGATTTTCAGGTCATTTGCCTGAAATATGATCACTGCTCCTGAGGCATCCTTTTGCTCCTGCTGTGTAGTGCGGCTGCCCTCATCCTCAATCTTTGTGTTGACAGCCACATTGTTCCACTCTCCATAAGATGAAGGACCTCTCGGATTGTGCTCCTCACCTCATAATGAGAATTACCAGCAGGCCTGGATGGATTCCTAAGCAATGTGAGCCTGCTCTCCTGCAAATGTCTTTAATAATAAATGATGAGAAAGGCAGAAGGTGCAATATATTCATTTCTTTTTTATGGAATGTCCCTGTAGGTTTTTAGTGCCTAAATTTAAACTAAAAAAGAAAGCTATAATTTGGGGGCCTTTGTTTGCATATCATGAAACAATTTCAGTTTGGAGTGCAATACTGACTCTTTGGGGATTAGAGGGATTTCCAGAGTTTATGAAAGCACCTTGTTTTTTTGTTTAATTGGAGGTAGTTTTAATAAGGATGATGTTAGATTATTTGTGATAAGTTTATTTAAGCAGAAAGTGGATTATGATTAGAAATATGGGTTAGGGGCGCTTGGGTAGCTCAGTTATTAAATGTCTGCCTTCAGCTCAGGTCATGATCCCAGGGTCCTGGGATCGAGCTCCCCATCGGGCTCCCTGCTTCTCCCTCTCGCACTCCCCCTGCTTGTGTTCCCTCTCTGGCTGTGTCTTTCTTTGTCAAATCAATCAATCCATCAATCAGTCCTTTGAAAAAGAAAAGAAAAGAAATATGGGTTAGATCTACCTTGAAAACCTTCAGAAAATTACAATTTCAGGCCTTTGAAGGGGAAGTTATTTTTTTCCAGCATGACAGTAAAGACTCAGTAGTAGCAGCTTTTAGGAATGTGGGGTGTTAGAATTGGAAAAACCCTTTGTGATCCAGCCTCTTCATCCTGTAGATGTGAAACTGAGATCCAGAGTCATAAAGGGGCCTACCAAGGATCACTCATCCCAGGCAGCAACTGAGGCAGCTCACAACTTCAGTGTTTTGACTTGTTCATGTTTCCTTCCATTATTGATATGTGGTAAGTGAGAGAGTTTGGTGGTCTGTAAGATGTTTGACATATGTGAACTGCTATCATCCCATCATTTCAGCATGCTGCCTCTTACCCTGATTTGACCTCCATGGGCCAGAGTTTAGTTGTGTATAAAATAGGTGGCTGCAGTTGATATCCAAATTCTCTTCTATTCCTAAAATTTCATTCTTTCATGGCTCTTTTTTAAGAAAATAGAGACAGTGGTCGGAAGAACCCTGGAATTCACCAAGAACCTTTAGACTTTTTCCCCCTTTGACTCTCCTTCAGTCTCATCTCTTGCTACTTCATGCCTTTCTTGTTCCCTGACCTACCAGCTGAACTACAAGTACAGGACCTAAGATCCCAGCTTCTCCTATTGTCTTAGACCATATGCACCTGATGTGCCCTCAGCCATCTCTGTCCTGCCAAATCCTGTTTGTTCTTTAAGGCTTGGTTTGAGCATCATCTTCTCAGGAAGTCTTTTCCTAATATCCTCTTAGAAGCTTCCCTAGCACACAGTACTTCCTGCTATCACATTGTTTCTCATACTGTATAACTGTCTACTTAGATCTCTTACTCTTTCTAGCCTGTGAACTCCTTAGCTCTGAATACCAGTGCCTGCACTGTGCCTGGAGCATAGGAGGGGCTTAATACTTTTTTGTTTTTAAAGATATGTAGATAGATTGCTGATTGGTTTTCTCCAGGAGTTGACCAGCAGTTCCACACTGATGCTCATGTCTTGTTTTTCAGCAGACTTCAACTTCTGGCCATTGGACGGTGGGCACCGCCGATTTGTGTCTTGAATGGAGTAACAAGGGCATTAAGATGTATTTTCTATGAGCCACCTCTGAACATCATCCCTGTGATGTCCTTTGGTACCACTTTGCTGATAGAAGAAGCTCGAGGTGAGTGACTTTTGAGCCTTCATCACTGAGGATAACGTGAAGCTAGTCACTTGCCATCTGGCTACACCTGAGCATGCCAAACCATGTTTCATGGAAGGAGTTCCAGAAAGATATGTTGCAGACCCCAAGAAGGAATGGCTCCTTGTGAGTTTACAAGATCTACAAGTGTACATTAGCAGCCTTTGTAGAGTTCTGGGGAGATAGGTGTAAGGCTTCCTCTGCAGCTGGAGGATGAGAAGAGGTTAGTCATTGTCCAAATTCTCAGAGGTTTCTCCCTCTGAGTTTGCTGAGTTGCCTCTAATGTGTGTTAACTCAGGCAGCTGCTGCTAATTGCTGCTGATTACTGGTAAGTTGCTGTCAATAGCAAGTGGCTGTTCTAGCATCAGTAAAGACATATCTTAAGATAGCAGGACTAGGGAATAGAGTAGTATAAATGGCATTGAGGTGCCAGAAGACCAGGGAGCTAGCAGCCCAACAGGCCAGAAGGAAAAGCCCAAGGCCACTAAGGTTATGGAAATGGCTCAATTCTGGCAGGAACTGGGATTTTGTGTTAATTTTCATGCTAAACAATGAGTGGAAGTTGGCCACTAAGCTTGAGGAAAGTTGCTTCTCAACACCTCAGTGTGTTCAAATTCTGGAGGAATCTAGAGTAAAAAAGAGAAATAATATCAAGTGGAAATAAGGAAATTCAGGATTTTGATAACCTGATCAAAATTAATGGAGGGTAAGCACACAACATGAAACATATAAATAATACCAGACTGATTGAGATTACTGAGTAGTTGTGGCCTTCTCCTCCTCTCTCCAGCCTAGTTGTGAGGGAAACTTTCCCCCTTCATCTCAGCTTTTCCTTCTTTCCTGGGCTGGACTGGGAATGTGGACATGGGCAATCCTTTTTATTATTCATTCACTGCCTGCACTATGGTAAGCTTTAGGAATATAACATGAAATTAGATGGAACTTAAAGTATTTTAGTCCTTCCTGCTTTTTCTTTATTCTTCTGAAAGTTTAATCCAGCTCTTGACCCTGCTTGGATGTTATTTCCTTTTCTTTGGTTGGGGTGGGATAGTGTGTGTGTATGTGTGTGTGTGTGTATTCCTTAGATAGGTAGGAGACCAGAGTTCTCTCCTGGTAACTTGGGAAAGAATAACAGACATTAAGGGGAGGAAGGCTTGGCTCAGGAGTCTTTGGGTTGAAAGGCACCTCTGAGGCCTGGTTGGACTGGTTACTCTCGGTCTGAGTGAAGTCACTTCAGATACACATATTTCATCAGTGGTTGCATCAGTTGGGGCTCTAGCAGAAAGTTCATGGCACCCTGAAATGGTCAATTTGAGAGAGTTTAATAAAGACGTTTTTCAGAGACATGGTTAGAGCAAGGAATGTGGATGCACCCGGAGAGTGGCAGTGGTGGCAAGTGTCTTCTGATTAAAATCTGGCAATTCTGTGAAGCTGCCAGTTGGAGAGAACATAGCTGAGGATTCAAGCATCTGACCATTCTGGTGCATCATTCTCTTCTCATTGGAACATCTACGGGTATTATTAAACCCATTTACAGTTGAAGCATGTTAAAGAGTTTGCTCAATATTATATTTCCAGTATGTGGAAAACAGATTTGAACCCAGATCTATTAGAATCTTAATGTCCTTTCTGATTGTAGCTGTTACATTTTTCATTCAAGGTAGGAGGAGATAGGGGGAGGAGTGTCTCTTTTGTTACGAAAGCAAAACCTTTTGTAGACATCCCTAGCAGACTTCCAGTTATTTCTCACTTGTCAGAATTGTGTAATATGACCCCATTGCATGGTCCCTCTATGTGCCTGTCTCCCATCCCTCCGGCTGCAAAGAAGGCTGGAAAACAAAGTACTTGGCTTTTTTATATTCTATAGTGGAAAGTGACAAGAGAGTAGTGGAATGATTCTTCAATCAACCAGTTAGTGGCTGACTTCTTTTTTCCTACAGTTTTTATGGCACATTCTTTCTTTAGATAACTTTATGCATTCTATCTGGTTTTGGTCAATTAATGCAAGACTCTTCACTTTCTGGGTATTTAAGGTAATAACATATTTCTAATCTGCTATGTATTGATTTTACAGCTTAACTCTGAACACATTTTAATTTTTCCTGCCTCTGGGTTTATGAGAGTTGCTTCACAGGACATCTTGTGGGTGCTAACAATAATGCCTATGGTATCAGGATTAGAAATCAAGAGTGGGAAGCCATGAACAGACTTTCTGGTACATAGCAGCTATTGGGCAAAGGGTAACTATTATCATTCTTCATCATTTCTACCTTCAGATGGGACTTGGATGATTGAGGAAGATCTTGGAGAGAAATGGCAGATGGTGTTGACAAATGGGGTTTGGATGTGTGAATCCTCGTAGAAGACACCAGGAATATGCATTCTTGGACAAGTTGGAGAATGGATGGAGGGGCAGGATGCATTTGTTCACAAGCTGGCTAGCAGATATAGAGTACTTTAAACTGAATAGGGCAGGAGAAGGAGAAAAAAAACACAGCCAGATCACAGGCAAATCAGTTCTACAGAGACTAGGGAGTGTGAGTTAAAAGGAGGGTAAAATGATTGGAAATGGTATAATTCATGTGAGAGTTGATTGGGGAGTGAACTGGAGATTGTAATACTCTGCATTGTCCTCTCATTGGATTGATCTCATTGTGTTACAGTCCTGTCACATTTACATTTACTTTGCTTTGTCAAATAATCTGATATAAGACAAGCACCACTGTAATTTTCCAGAGGGAAAAGAGGTAGATTCCAGACCTGGAGATGGCGTTAAGTCTAGATGAGAGCTTAGATGAAAAAGAGATGTTTTGGGGACACCAGTATGAAGGGGTCTATGGAAAATTTTATTACGAAATTATCACTTATATAGCAAATACTATGTGCTGGGCACTGTTCTGAATGCTTAGATTATTTCATTTAATCTACACAATAGCCATATATAGTAGATACCATTATAATTCCAATTTTAGAGTTGAGGAAACTGAAGGATGGGGAGAATAAGTGACTTGACTGGAGCCATATAGCTCATAGTGGTTAAAACCAGCTAGTCAGCTCTGGAAGGTAGGCAAGATTTCCCATATCAATGCAGGTAAGTTATGATGACTTAAATGAATTTCTTTCTCGGATAGGGTTGCTAGTCTGGCAGTTAGGGACAATGTGGTTTTAATGTGCACTTGCTTTTGAAATATTTAGTTCTATTATAGAAGATGAATAAATTTGTAAAAAAATAAGTAAAACATTTAAGATATATTGTATATAAACAGATAGTAGAACATGCGTGGGTCAAATATAGGTGGGAAGGAATAAAAAGATCAAAATATCTCTAATATTCATGAGGTCCTGGGTACTAAATATTCATTATACACTAAATATATATGGGATCTATGAAATGCTAAGTATAAAAAAGGCATGAAGTATTCAGGTTACTAAATGAACACATAATATTCATAAGGCCCCAATTCATAACCGCCATTCTGGCCCCATGTGTCCTCTGCCCAAGAAATACAAATAAACCCAGGGCTCTTAATCAGCTAACTGGTGAGTTATAGCTGTGGCCAGAGGTACTTGTCCCTATATCTCCCCAACAAAGCTAATAACAAAGCTTGTCAAATCTCAATTCTCTTTGCTATATATATCACTGGAGTAACTCAAGAGTAAAGATTTTATGTAGCAATTTTTTTGTCTTGTACACATATATTTGGGACTGTCCTCAGTCCCATGGGTAACAGTATATATAACCTTGTCTTATCCTGACAAGTATTTCCTAAACAACATTTTGACTAATGTAAAACCTGGTGTCACAGAAGAGCTGTTATGTTGTCTCCAATGACATATGTCAGTCTTCCTCCTTAATTAGGAACAGGATGTATGTATGATTTATATCCTCAAGCTATGCCTCTCTAACAGGTGAAGTCTCAGTTGTTAGTATTTGACATATCCTTTATAAAGCCTAAAGTACAATAGAATGTGAATGGCAATATGGCAGACACACCAGGTTCTGGTAAAATTCCTTATTATCCTATAGCTTCTTTATTTATGAAACAAATGTGCCAATACATGGCATATGGAGATATCTAGGATAGTAGAATTCTTTAAATTACAATGTTCAATTAGCCAACATATAGTACATCATTAGTTTTTGATGTAATGTAGTATAGTGTAGTGTAGTGTTAGTTGCATATAAAACCAGTGCTCATGGGACGCCTGGGTGGCTCAGAGGGTTAAGCCTCTGCCTTCAGCTCAGGTCATGATCTCAGGGTCCTGGGATCGGGTCCCGCATCGGGCTCTCTGCTCAGCAGGGAGCCTGCTTCCCCACCCCCTCTCTCTGCCTGCCTCTCTGCCTACTTGTGATCTCTCTCTGTGTCAAATAAATAAATAAAATAAAATCTTTAAAAAAAAAAAAAACCAGTGCTCATCACAACATATGCCTTCCTTAATACCCATCACTCTGTTACCCATTCCCCCAACCCGCCTCCCTTCTGTAAGCCTTAGTTTGTTTCCCAGGGTCTGTAGTCTCTCATGGTTCATTTCCCTCTCTGATTTCCCCCCTTCAGTTTTCCTTCCCTTCCCCTATAGTCCTCTGCTCTATTCCATATGTTCCACATATGAGTGAAACCATATGATAATTGTCTTTCTCTGCTTGACTTACTTCACTTGGCATAATCCCCTCCATAATCATCCATGTTGATGCAAATGGTAGGTATTCATCCTTTCTGATGACTGAGCAATATTGTATATATAAACCACATCTTCTTTATAGGATAGTAGAATTTTAAAGCTTCAGTGATTTGTGTTCATATTTGGGGCCAATGTCTTTTTCCTTGAAGGATATTTTCAAATATGTTGGGGATGATTTTATTGCTAAAAAGGACATGACTAAGTAGAAAAGATTCTAGAAACATTTCAAGAGAATGGAAACTTGATCATGTAAAAAAATACAACATTTTTTTCCTAATTATAAAATGAATATACATTTATTATAGACAATTTTAGAACAGAAATGTGTAAAACAGAAAATAATATACTCAATAGCCAGAGTTGAAATAAATGTGCCAATACATTTATTTCACTCCAGTCTTCTTTTCAACCTATCTCAAATCAACATACATATGCATATATTTATAAATTGGGATCAAACTCATTATTATACCAAAATATAGATCTATATCTCTGTTTTTTAAAAAAAATTAACATTGTATAAAGAATTTTCCCCTATGCCAGTATATATTCTTTGGAAATAAATATTTAAAAATTTATTTATTCCTTTCTTGGACATCCTGGCTTGTTTTTAGGATACTAAAAGTATAGTCAAATATTGCTATTGCTTTAATAGACAAAATTGTGAAATCCCTACATACAGGAGAAGCAATATGGGAAATCTGAAATCAGATATTAAAACATAAACAGTTCATGTAAAAGCAGTGTTAACATTAACATTGCCTGCTTCCAGTGGTTTGGTGTATGAGGGCTTGTCAGGTACCGTGTTTGATTTTGCTTTTCGGCAGCATAGGTATTTGTTTGTTCTACATATATTTGACTTTTGCAGCGCACTTCCTCCAAACCCCTTCTTTCTGTTCTCTGTTTGGAGTGCTACCCATGTCCCCTTGGTGATTGATGTTAGCTGATGGTGCTGATCAATTAAATTATTCGTGTTAACTTTAGAAAGAACACTGTTCATGAATTGACATATGTTGACTAATAGATTTCTCTCTAAATGTCGTGTTTCCATAGTAAGATGTTTTAGTAAGACATAAAATGTTTCAATAAGTCACTATTTTAAAAAAAGTTATTTCAGGGGCGCCTGGGTAGCTCAGTTGGTTAATGCCTCTGCCTTCGGTTCGGGTCATGATCCCATGGTCCTTGGATGGAGCCCCACATCGGGCTCTCTGCTCGGCAGGGGGCCTGTCTCTCTGCCTACGTATGATCTCTGTCTGTCAAATAAATAAATAAAAATCTTTAAAAAAATAAAAAATAAAAAAAGTTATTTCATAAAAAAGGGAATTTGAAAGAAAACCCCCCTACCTTTACCTATACTATACTACCATTCACCTCATAACTTAACGAAGCAAAAAACAATAGGAAGCCACCCTGGCCTGGTTTGGTCTTTGGTATGCAGGACATTCCTGCTCTGGACCCCAGGACCACCTGTGGTGGCTGCCCTTTAATTGTTCACTGTGACTGGAGATTTTGGTGGTTCTGTTTCCACTTAGTATTCCCCATAGAGGTCTGATTTTCTTTGTGTTATGCTAACTATTAAACTAACTGAAGCACAGTGATTTTCAAACTATGTTCCTCAAGGTACAAAGGCAGAGATCTCCCAGTTACCATAAGGTTATTAAATATGCTGGTTCTAGACCTTAATTCTAGAGAATCTGACTCAGTAAGTCTGTTGTGGGGGTCACAATTTGAGAACCACTGTCCTGGGGAGGGGACTGGGTAATGGTAGCCAAATGGGTGGACTTTAGCAACCCCTCCCTATTTTCTGCTAGAATACAAGTTTTTTTTAAAAGCCTGAAAATAGCCTTTATAAAGAATGCTTTATTTATCCCAGCCTAAAATGACTTCCAGAAGCTCATAGAGACTTTCAGAAGCTTAAGCTTATAAGTGGTGACTCTGTAACAGAGTGGTTATTAGCTGTTCCACTTCTGGAAAAACTGTAAAATGCTCTGTCCACTAGTAGTTCTTCCCCCCTGTGCTTTACTCCTCAGTGATTGAATTTTCTATGATGGGTAGGGGGATGCTAGTGGGTATTTTCATGAAAACATTGATTGAAATATTTTAGAGACACTCTTCCACGAAAGGGTGTAAGAAACTAGGAAGCCTTCCTTCCCTCACATATGGAGTTGGTGCCTGAGACTTAAATATAACAAAGTCTTGTGTTCCTACAGTTTAGAAGATTCTGATCACTTGAGACTGATTGAGAGATTAACTGAATTTTGCCTCTAGAATTCATGTTTTTCTTGAAAAAATATTACACAAGGTATGGTTAGAGCATTTAAGAAGACAGAGACTGGGATATCATCTAGCTAAGAAAACAGGTTGCTTTCTTAGTATCTGGTAACAGATGCTAGTATTTGTAGCAGAATTTAATTTAAAAAAAAACTGCTCTATCTTTAACCTGCCACAAACTATAGCATTTATTAACAAGCTGATACAAATGTACTTTCATATGAGAGCATTTATAACAACTGAACGCCTGAGTGGCTCAGTCAGTTTAGTGTCTGCCTTGACTTCAGCTCAGGTTATGATCTCAAGAATGTGGGATTGGGCCCTATGTCAGGCCCCATGCTCAGCAGGGAGTCTGCTTGAAGATTCTCTTTCTCTCTCTCTCTGCCCCCCCACTCTCACTCTCTCTCTCTCTAAAATTTAATTAATTAAAAAAAACATTCATAATATGAAGTTGATAATTGAACAGTCTTTTGAATTATTAAAATGAATCATTTCACCTTAGAAGAAAATGTCTCTTTGCCTCAAAGAAAAACCCAGTTTTCTGATAATGAGAATCAGAATAAATACCAGTTCAATTTAAATTTTATGATAACATTTATTTATCTTACAATAGATATATTTAACTGATAGTGAATATATTTATATGACAATATAATGGCTAGCTGGTGCTTTCTTTAGTTCTTTTAAGTGTTCTTTATTAAATAGCTAAGGAAGAAGCTCTTACACTACTGAGAAGATGGAATAGACATACTTTTTCCTATTTGTTTGGTTAAGTATAACCTAAACCCTGGACAGTATATATAAAACATATATAAGAAATGTATGTAAGAATGAAAGGTGGAAAGAAGAAGGCAGAAGAGCTAGGAACCTTAAGACTCAAGGAACAACATAATGGTAAATTCCCTGTGGTTTTTTTTTTGTTGTTGTTGTTGTTGTTTTGTCTCATAAATCTGAGTCTTGGAGCTTGATAAACCAGTCATCTGGAAGCACCAAGTGCAAAGAAAGCACTTGTTAAAGCCTGCTGTCTGTAGCAAAAGGACTAGGAAAGAGGCAGCTTAGGAAGACAGAAAACTATTATTTATTTATATTTTTTAAGACAGAAAACATTTTTTTTACACCTCCCCCACTCCAGCCCAATCTCAAGACAGAAAACTTTTTTTTTTAAGATTTTATTTATTTATTTGACAGACAGAGATGACAAGTAGGCAGAGAGGCAGAGAGAGAGAGGAGGAAGCAGGCTGTCCGCAGAGCAGAGAGCCCGATGCAGGGCTTGATCCCACGACCCTGGGATCATGACCCGAGCTGAAGGCAGCGGCCCCAACCCACTGAGCCACCCAGGTGCCCCTCAAGACAGAAAACTTTAAGATAATTGTTCTACTCTAGTCAAATACCACAGGAAAACCATGGCCCTACCTTAACCCACATTGGAGAAGACTTCCACCTTCTTCACATTGTAATAAGGAAACTCCTCTGCTAGAGTGCTGTTGGAGGGGACCTAGTAGAGAGTTAGGACTTTCAACACTCCTTAGTGATAGTGATACCACTTCTCTGCCCCATGATATCAGTAGAGGTATAAGTTACCTGTATGTAATGTAGTACCTTGAATAACCACTAAAAATCTGTACAAAGAGGTACATTAAAAAATAACATAGTAAGTCTGAGGATTTTTAAAAATTATTTAAATAACAATAAAAAATGTTTAGGACAGACCAAAGAAAACAGAAATGGAATACTTGAAGAACAAAGAGAAACAAAAGATATAATGGCATCCATAAGTCACAACATATCAATAATTGTATTAAATGTCAATGGTTTAAATATACCAACTATAAGACAGAGATTAACAGGGTGTATTAAAAACTATGGCCAACCATATGATGTCTATAAGAAACACACTTCAAATACAACAATATAGAAAGATTGAAAGTAAAAAGATGAAAAATGCAAACATTAACCACAATAAATCAGGAGTGGCTTTATAATATCATATAAAGTATATTGCAAAGCAAAGAAAATTAGAATAAGAAAGGAACATTATATAATTATAAAAGATCAGTCTACTAAGAAGAGATAGTAACCCTAAAGGGGTATGTACTAGACAGTAAGCTGCAAAATATGGGAAGCAAAAACTGATAGGACTATAAGGAGAAATTGACAAATCCACAGTTATGGTTGGAGATTTCAGTACCCCTCTAGCAACACTGGTAGAACCACTAAACAGAAAATTAGCTAGAATATAGAAGAGTTCAACATCATCATCAGCCAACAAAATCTAATTGACATTTATAGAAAGCGTTGGCCAGCCACAGCAGTATATACATTCTTTCTAAGTGTTTATGGAACATATACCGAAATAGAACATATTTTAGGCCATAAAACAAACCTCAACAAATTTAAGAGAATAGAAGCCATAAGTATATGCTCTCTGGCCACAATGGAATTATCTAGAAATCACTAGCAGAAGAATAACAGGAAAATTTCCAAGCATGTGGAAATTAAGAAGTGCAATTCTAAGTAATCCATTGGGTCAAAGATTATACTGAAGTAAAAAGAAATTGAACTGATGAAAGTGGATATAGGACATATCAAAATTTGTGGGAGCACAGCTAAAGCAGTACTGAAGGGAAATTTATAGCACTTAGTGCTTTCATTAGGAAAGAGGAAAAGTCTCAAATGAATAATCTAAGTTCTCACCTCAAGAATTTAGAGTAAAGAACAGCAAAATAAGTTCAAAGAAAGCATAGAGAGGAAATAATAAAGATAAGAACAGATCAATGAATTTAAAAACAAATGTAGAGAAAACTAATGGAACAAAAAGTTGATTCTTTGAAAAAGTCAGTAAAATTGACAAATGTTCAGCAAGATTAACAAAGAAAAAACACAGAGAAGATGCAAATTACCAAGAGCAGGAATATTACTAAAGGTCCTCCAAATATTAAAAGGATAAAACAGGAATATTAATAGCATTTCACATACATACACTTGACAATTTAGATTTTTTAGATTTTTATTTAAAGAGCCCCCTCAGAAAAACAGGACTAGTGGGGAATTTCCTCAGCTTGATAAAATGAATCTACAAAATCCTAAAGACAACATCAAAATTAATGGTGAAAGACTGTATGTTTTTCTCCTAGAAGTGGGAAGCAGCAGCTCTCACCACTCTTCTTTAGCATAGTGCTGTAAATTCTTGCCAGTGCAAAAAGTAAGAAAAGGAAATAAAAGTTGTACATATTGGAAATGAAGATATACATTTCTAGATGTGGATGACATAATTGTCTGTGTAGAAAATCCTGAAAAATCTACCAAAAAGTACCCCTCCAGAAAACAAACAAACCTCAACTCCTATAATCATTAAGTGAATCCAGCAAAAAATTGAATTGTTTTCCTATATCCTAGTAATGAACATGTGGACACTGAGATTAAAAGTGCAGTACCATTGATAATTGCACAAATAAAAGAAAAATAAATATAAATCTAATAAAACAAATACTATAAAAAGAATCAAAGATCAAATAAAGCAGACATATGTTCATGGTTTAGAAGACTCAGCATAGCAAGGATGTCAATTCTCTCCAAATAGAATGTGCATGTTTAATGCAATACCTATCAAAATCTGAGCAAGATTTTTATAGATGTAGACAGGTTATTTTAAAATCTATGTGGAAAGGCAAAGGAACCAGAATAGTTAAGCAATTTTGAAAGAGAAAAGTAAAGTGGGAGGGATCACTCTAACCAATTTCAATACTAATATAAAGCAACACTAATCAAGATTGTTTGGCATTTGTAGAGAGCTACACACATAGATCAATGAAATGAAATAGAGAACTCAGAAATAGACCTGTACAGATTTGCCCAACTGATTTTGACCAACGTACAGAAGGGATTAATATAGGAAGGATAACTTGTATAACAAATTGTCCAGGAGAAGTTGGACTTGCAGAGGGAAATGAATCTTGCCTAAACCTCATGACTTATACAAAATTTAACTCAAAGTGGATCTTGGACTTAAATGTAAATTGCAAAATTATAAAACTTTTAGAAAAAAATACATGAGAAAATTCAGTTTGAGATCTGGAATGAGGCAAAGAGTTCTTAGTTTGGATACCAAAAGCATGATTCATAGAAGGAGACTTGATAAATTGGGCTTCACCAATGTTTAAAACATTTGTTCTTTGAAAGACCTCATTAAGAGTATAAAAGAAAAGCTACAGACTAGGAGGATATATTTGCAAACCACATTATCTGACAACAAACTGGTAGCTAAGACCTATAAAGAACTCTCAAACTTCAACAGTAAAAGAACAAATAATCCAATTATTAAATAGTTAAAAGACATGAAAAAACATTCCACCAAATTGGATGTACATAGGGCAAATGAGCACACAAAAAGATGCACAATATCATTATCCATTAAGGAAATGCAAAGTAGAAGTATAATGAGATATTTTTATACACCTATCAGAATGACTAAAAAAAATATGATAATACCAAAGGCTGACAAGGATACAGAGAAGATCACTGACACATTGCTGTATTGAGAATATTAAAAAGCATAGCCTTTCTGGAAAAGTGTTTGACAATTTCTACCTGTGCAACCATCAAGTTGTTTTTTGTAGTATCAGTAACGAGTGACCATTAGAGCTTCCATAGTGACCGGATCTTTCTTCTGATTGACTGGGTCTTTTTAAAAATGTTTCCAATGAAGTTGTGATAAAACTGCAAGCCTGGGAGCCATCTTGCCTTAGATGCATTTGGGTATCTTTTACTCTTTTGCATTAATTTTAAGCCATGCAATTGCCGTTATTTCTAGGTTCTTAGATGAACATCATTATAACTGTAAAATTTTGGCAACTTTTTTAAAATAGCTGTAATCCTTACTATTGCTTCCAGGACATTGACTTTGAACTCATTTGAGACCCCTAGTGAAGTTTCCCATGGCAGGCCCAGAATAATACTGGGGAAAAAGGCAAAGTTGTTCTGTTTCCCACCTGCTACCTCCAGCTGTGCTCCAGCCATGAAGCCAAAGGGAATGCATAGCTAGGCATGTATGTACCTGTAACATGAAGTATATCTCTGGAAGCCTGCCTGAATTTTCAACTGCAGACCCAGCAAAGAGGACTTGAGTTACCCTCATTGCTGTTGGATAAATGGACTGTGGCACAGAGAGAATTAAATTCCTCCAGGGATGTAGTAGAGTGTCTGGGTCCAGAGGGTCCTTCAGGTTTTGCTTGTTGGCTGACTTCCAAATCCAATAGTGGTTCCAGGGCTTGCTTTTCCTGTTAAGTGACTATGCAGAGTGATCCCTCCTCCATGGAGCCCATACCTTCATGGGGCGTGTCTCCTTGAGATTTAACCAGACACCAGTCCAAACCAAACCTGTAGCAACCAAAGTCCCAAATGATGCTTCTCTCTCATTAACAGTGCTTTTCTTTTCTTACTTTTTTTTTTTTTTTTTTTTTTAAGAGAGAGAGAGGGCATGAGCAAGTGGTGGGGACGGAGAGGGAGAGAAAGAATCTCAAGCAGGCTCTACCCAGGGGTCAATGTAACAACCCTGAGATCATGACCTGAGCTGAAACCAAGACTCAGATGCCCAGGCACCCCAACAGTGCATTTCTAATAGGAAAAGGATGGTGGTTTTGAGGCAAGGGAGGGTATTTAACGTGTGCTGTCTGAGTGATTGCTTCTGAACCCTGGGGGTTCTAAGCTCTTGCTATTTGTCTGGCTGCCCTGGTGTCTTAAGCTTTAGGAATGACAAGTACTGTATACTGGTTTGGAAAGGTCAGCCTTGCCAGAAAGAGATTCTCTCCTTGTTAACATCCCAGCTTGATTAATGTCTGCTCTTTTTCCCTTCATTTTTTCTCTTTTTCCCTTCATTTTTTGTTCACTGGAACTTTGGCTCACCAATTCTTTTATTTACTAAAATTTGGAAGGTGGAGACAGAAGAAGAAAAGGTTTTTAAACTTTGAATTTTCAGTGTTTGGCATCAAGCACATGATTTTTTGGTTCAGATTGGAATTGTTTGGATAAGGCTAAGTTTTAATTTTCTCTTTGTAGATTATCCTTGATTTTTACTTTATTCTATCATTGTCAAAATTCACTGTAAGTTTGTATGTGTCTGGATTGTTTAGTATTGCAGAATTCTTCAGGCATGAGTGGTGGTTATTTAGGCAATTGTATTCAACACCCGTAATACACACATATTCAAAAATTTTTGATGGTGAAAGCTTCTTTTTTTTAAAGATTTTATTTATTTATTTGACAGACAGAGATCATAAGTAGGCAGGGAGGCAGGCAGAGAGAGAGAGGAAGGGAAGCAGGCTCCCTGCTGAGCAGAGAGCCCGATGTGGGGCTGGATCCCAGGACCCTGGGACCATGACCCAAGCAAGAGCCTTTAACCCACTGAGCCACCCAGGTGCCCCAATGGTGAAACTTTCTTAGGATGTGGAGTGGCACAGCTGCTTATAATGGAAAGTTCTGGTTGGTGAAAAATAAAGTTAATTTTTATGGCAATAAAACACTGAAGAAAATAAACATTATAATAATTATAATCCCTTGTAGGATCTTAAACAATAATGAAAAGAAGAACAGCAATGAGAACTTGCCCCTTCTGAGAGTTTATTTTTTTCACTCTACATTCCCTAACCGGAAGCCTCAATTTTTAAATTGTGAATTTTTAAGAAGAGCATCATTTTGCATTTCCTGGACAATATATCATGCAGTGACTCACAGAGCTGGGGTGTGCAGGGCAGGCACATTGGGTTGCTGTAACTAAGAACAAGACGACATGATGTCATAGAGTCAGTGTATAATGCGTCATCCACACACTAATACAAAACAGCTCTTGGCTTGATTCTGAATGTCAGAAGATGCTGCAGAATGCTGGAGGGGAAAAGTCTGTCTAATGGGACTGTCTACTGCACTCATAAAATAAAAACCAATTTGATCCTTCAGAGGTACCTTTACTCCCAAAGGATCCCAGTGTACTCAGTTCCTGCCCCAGGAGTATTAGTCATACATCTATGAAACATCATCTCCTCTGTGCTAGAAGAGGCAGGCCCCTCTGAGGCAGCCCTTTCTGCAACAGGTTTTATTTTGAGAGGGATATTAAATAGTATTTCTGAGCAAATGGCCGGGGAAATGATAGGGAGGCAAATGCAATTTCCCCTGTTGGAATTTGAACAAGATCCTGTGGTTAATAATCCTCCTTTTCTTTTTTCTTTTTCTTTTTCTTTTTTTTTTTTTTTTGAGGCCCGTATGGTTTAAGAGGAAACCTCCATCTATATTGCAGAGAACATAGTGTGAATCCACAGGGACTTGGATAGGATGAAGAGGTCAGAGGAAACAGGTGAGAACAGTTGGAGGAAAAGTAGACAGTACCAAATACATAGGAGAGGAAATCAACCAGTAGGTTTAAATGGCTGAGAAAGCTGTTAGGTCATCACCTTTATGAAAATGCATCAGGTGTTTTGAAGCTCTTAAATGTCCAGCATTTTGAATATGGAGGGTAAGAATATGGAGAGTCTTTAAAAGGCCATCTGTTCCATCTTCTGCATTCAGGTTAAATTGTTTAAAAGCATCTCGGCAAGATGAGAATCTATCCTGCTAAAAAAAAAAAAAAAGTCCTGGGAAAGAATACTAGAGAACAAAAGATAACGTATTACCTAAGTTAAATTCCTCAAGTTTCAACAAAAGCCAGGCTCTCCTTGTTCTTTGTTAAATAAAAAGTAGCTTCTTGCTATGTGAAAGCCATTCCCACAGTTGAAAGATATTAGTGTGGCTCTTTTTGTTAAAATCTAATTCCATTTTCTTACAAGTTTTTCTAAGTTTCATTTCTTAATTCTGACTCTATGAAGATTAATAAGAGGGTCTGATATTGAATAGGAGAGCACTCGAAACCTGCCAGAAATTCACTTATTTAAAGCACTGTTATTATTATTACTATTTTATTATTTCATATACCTTCTGAAGAATCCACGGAGCCCTTCACAGAGAATATGACCAAAAACCAAAGAACTGACAGGATAGGAAAGAGCCAGTGAAATCTTTGAATTTTCCTGTCTGTGTAGCACAAGAACGAGTGACATGTTATAAACTAATTTTAGGAAATATAGCACAAAACCAACTTTGAATTGGGCTTTCAGGTGGCACTTGTCAAAGGGCATCAAACATAGCATCATTTGAGACTATTGCCAGCACCAGTTGTCCTGGTCCAGTTACCGGCTGTGAGGTTTCAATGTAGCAGGTGAATGCAGGTTTCCATGGCCTGCTTCTAGTTCTCAAAAGAAAAATCTTGCTTGATATTTTGTTTCCCTGTGGTAAAGCAAAAGAGAGAAAGGAAAAATGTGGGGTCCACAGCATTAAGTCTCATGATTTTTTTTCTAGAGGGCAGTTACCCTCGTAGCCTCTAAGTCAGTTCAGCATTCCTTCATCTTTCATCAGATGAACAGGGTAGTTTCATATAGTGATTTTTTTATCTGTATTTTTCTGATTCCTTCTGATTTCTATAGTGTGGTCTCTGAGACAGTTTTCTTATATTTTAAAATAAGTATCTATTATAAAATATGTTCATTAAAAGTTGTACATGTTCATTAGATTTGGAAAACAGAGGTATATAGAAAAAAGAGAAAAAAGTCTATAATCCCATCACCTAAACACATCTTACCATTTGTGTTTTGGTGAACTGTCTCCCCGAATATATTTTTCTTTGCATAAATTTTACTTTAAAATGTGAAATCATAACGTAGATTATGTGTACTTTGGTTCCCTTTGCCATTTGACTTATTGCTACTTCTTAAGTATTTTCCATAGTATGACACTCTTCAGAATTCTTGTTTTAATTATGTCATAATATTCCATTGAATGGAGTAACATTATTTTAACTATGTTCTCTCACATATAGACTTTCAGTTTTTCATCATAAACAATGCTTAAATGAATACTGCTGTGCAGATTATGTTAATCTAAAACTAAGAAGATACCAGTTTATATCAAAACTAATTCATCAAATCGTCTTGACTAAGACACAGAACTTTAAAACAGAATTCTAAACTTTTCTAACACCTACTGTAAGCCTCTCTCTGATCCCCCCTCTCCTCTATGAGGAGGAGAATCTTGCCACTCCTGTGGGTTTCTCCTTTCTACTATCAACTATGTCATTCACTAATCCAGACTTGCCTGAAATGAGCCCTTGGCTGTCAGGTTTTTCAGTGACTAGACCGTCTTTTTGGAATGGTTAGTCAGCCTGTGTGTTGCTGCCTCTAAGAAAAACATAGATTTTAGCAACTTTTTGATAAATTTACCTCACGCTTCCTAGAAACAATTTAGGTCTGAAATAATCTAGTTTGGTTGGTATCAGGGACATTGTAATTTAGTGATATTTGCTACATTTTGTTAGGGGAGGGGGCCAGGCCTTCTCCTTGGGAGAGTGTGGAAGTACGGAGTGAGGTAACTGGCAGTATAGTGGGCACGTAAGCTCTAAGAAATGTGACTTGGGAGTCAGGGGATGGTCTCGGAGAAGATCAATGAGGGAAGGCTCAGTAATTTTTCATCTGAAGTCAGTTTGCAGCATGACCAGGAACAACAAATTTAAATGTTCTCACGTGCTTGGATGAATGACTTGGTGAGGACCTGAGTTGGAAAAGGAATCTCATGCAGCATATTATATCTATTTTGGCTGATAGTTCCTAAGTGGAAAGCTGGAACCTTAAAGATTTTGTGGGCCAGTCACATGCTTTAAAGCTATACAGTATCACATAGTTAATATGGAATGGAAAGTAAGATGTACATGATTGATTCAGATAATTTTATCATTTGAGCTTGATGGTTTAGGCAACAGCCAAGACCAATGAGCAAGAGGATATGAAATATCACTGCCATCCTACCTCCCTGTGACCATCCAGACTTCTTTGTACCATAGCACTACATGTGGGAGCTGCTTCATGTAGGGGGAGGCAAGAACAACTCTGTGTGTGTGTGTGTGTGTGTGTGTTTAGTGGTACGTGTTACTCTAGTATGAGCCCCTCATGGCCAAACCCTCTTGGCAGGTTGTTAGAATGGGTCATTTCTACTGCTGTGTACCCAGTGTGCTGACAGGAGTGCCTCTGCAGGCATGTGTACCCACCTATCATTGGTGCTTCCTTGGAGATGTCTGGATTTGGTCAAGGGTATTGCTTGGCCTTATGTAAATTGTCACTTTTACCAGTTAGGGCCTCCTATGTTTTCCTTTACTCACCTGCATGATTCTCCTTACTTAGGAAGCAGTGGGCAGCAGTTGGGCACCAAAGAGTCTGATTTTTGAGTGCCAAACAATTTCAACTCTGCTTTTTTAGGGTTGTTCTAGGGCCCTGAGAAAGCATGTGAAACTATACCCTGCCTGCCAGGTTGGGCAGGTGGCTTTTAACCCCACAGCTTCTGTCATACAGGGAGTCCCAGTAGTAATGTGCTCTCTGATTATGTGGGGAGAAGCTCTCAGGTCCTAATTGGTTTCCACATGCACAGCTCTCATGTTGCACAGAGGCCAAGACATAAAAGGGTTTTGAAGCATGGTGCAGACAGCTACATATGTGCATAATTGCAGTTTTCTTTGCAGTATTTCTCCCCAGTAGGATTTAGTTGCTCAGGGATAACTGAACCACATACAGGTCATGAGGGCCTTGTAAAGGGAGACTGCATCACCCAAGCAACAGCTATTGACCTTCCTTATCCTGGCTCTGTATAGGGCGTAATAAATGAATGGTGGTGTTATGTTTTGGTGCTGATGAAACGTAAAGAATCTGGGATATTATTCACGGTGCCAAATAAATTGTCTTAGAGAAGTGCCAAAAGCTGTAATGTCCACTCAGTTCAGTTTTAGAGAGGAACGGGGAGGCACTCAGGTAAAAGCACTTACTGTCAAGGGAGATGAGCCTTTTCTCAAAGCCAGCTTCCCTAGTTTAACTGCTTGCATGAGGCAAACCAACTAGAATTGGCTGAACTCACCTCTTTATTTAGCATATGTGGTCTCAACTATGTAGCTACCATGAGCCAGACATATCACTTCTCACCACGCCATTACCAAACGTTACTCCAAAATGAATTCGGTATAATTACCAAAGGCTGGAATGGGACCCAGGGCTGATGAGGGTCCACGTTAAGTGGGGGAGAACTTGTCTGAGGAATGCAGTTGAGCTGGGTGGATGATTGTGATGTCATAAACTTGAGAGAAGAGTAGCTGTTATTGGGGTTTTGTTTGTTTTTATAAGAGAGGAGGAGTGGTGTCTAGAAGCAGCAGTAAGGAGCAGGGAGAATGTCCACCTTTCTTCATGCTGTCTGGGAGGCAAATGAATGAGCAGCCTCCACTGAGAGCCCTTCAAGGAGGGTGATATCATTACTTTTTCAATAAATATGTGTTGAGTACACCTGAGTGCTAGGGAAACTGTTGTGCACTTGTGATCTGGGGAGACAAACAAATGCAGCACCAAAATCAATGCTCTTTCCATCTAGCATTCTGTCAAGTCAAGGAGGATCAGTCAGGTAGAAGCAGAGCTCCACGGAGTCTGAGGGTATCTGGGAATTTATTTACAGTGGATAGGAGTGTAGTGGAGAAAGGAAGTAGTGAGGGTCTAGGTGAGGGAATCCAGAAAGTCCCTCTCTTGTCACTGCAGCTGCTTCTGGCTTTTTTTTCCATGCACTGGCTTACTGTCTTCCTCTGTCCACTTGGCAGAAAATGGCTGTCTTCAAAGACCCTGGGCTTTCCCCGATCAAGGGGACACACCCAGATTGAAGCTGGACACTTTTAACCCCAGTTCTGAATTTCCAGCTCTGGCCCATAAAGGTTACCATAGCCAGGAGGGTAGACCACAGTATAAATATGACTGGAAGGCCTAGCTTGGCAAGGGGCATTGTCCAGAGAAGAGAGATTGTTGAGAACTGGGTGAAAAGCCTAAAAGGTGTCTTCTCTGGGCCAGTTTTCAGGTTTGGGGAGGATGTTGGGTATGAGTCTGCCAGTGTGGAGTTTGTGCAGGGGCAGCTGCTGCTCTTGGGGTCACTGGCACATTGTTGCTTTTCCCCTGAAGCCTCCTTCTAACAAATCTAAAGGCAGAAAAATGCCAAAATACTCTCCAATCTAGTCAGATTAATCTTGATAATAAAGAGACAGTTTTATTCTCCTGCTCTAGGATTAAAAGGAATCTATATTGGGTTTCCATCTCTTGCACAGGTCACTGTTTTTTGGCAGCAGTTTTTATTCATAAAGAAAATGTAGTATATCTTTGAGCCAAATGAAAAATGAATATACATCTAAATGACAGAGTAACATTTTACTAATTTCTCTCAACCAGCTAAGCTTCATATCTGTGCAGTTTTCATCTTCCTGCACAGGAAAACTCTTTGCTTCTTAGACACACTCTTTGTGCATCCAAGGTAATCTCTCAGAGCTGGGGCAGCTGCTGGTGTCCCTGAGCTTCGGGGGCCGGATCACTCTTCATTTCCTGGTGCTGACGGCAAGAGCAGCCCTCTTATTGATCATGTCAGGTTTGGCCTTTGGTGTCTGATGGATGGAGCCTTGGTCTGGGTTTATGGGTTATATTTTTAATGGGAGATAGTCAAAACTCAAAGAATATGAGTAGATCCTTGGCTTGGCACTCCCTGCTTGGGCAGACCCTGGAGACAAGATGATAGGGATCTAATTTTAGAGCAGATGGAGACCTCTCAAGGGCAGAGAGAATAAATCAAGCTTTATCCCTGAATTCATTTGCTCCATTCATTTATAGTTTGTATTTCCAGTACAATATTGCTCACTCGATGCATAATAACAACACAGTGATCTGGATCCTACCCTCAGGGATATTTCTGTCTTGTAATAGTTTCCATCAGCGTGAGTGCTTTGATAGCAAGTGGAGGTGTTAGGAGAGAACTTAGAAGTGTCTGACCTGCACATGAGGGAAGCTGAGAGGGCTCCAGGAGGAGGTGGTAGGTGGAGATGTGAATGATGAGCAGCTGTCAGCTGATGAGGAGGGCATGGAAATAATGTTCTGGGTACAGGCACAGCTGCTTTGGAGAGAGGAGAGCAAGGTGTGTTAGAGCATCTGTGGAAGCTCAGGAGCACAGGCATGAGGTGGCCTGGGGCTAGGGTAGGAGCCACATTGTGCAGGCCAACATGCTGGGACTTTCTCCCAAAGAGAAGATAAGCCACTGAAAGGCTTTAAACAGAAGGGATGCAGACACTTCTCCTTTAGTGCCCCCAGCTTCTCCTGCAGGGTCAACAATGCTTTAATGAAATGTCGTGATTCCACTTGGGCAAATGTTCCCAGGTCCATAGTCATTCTATCCACGTGCATGAATTAGAAATGAATTTTTAAAAAAATTATGTATTTAGTCTTGTCTGCTGGGGTCAGCTGAGGCCCTTTCTCAGCTTCCTGTCTTTATATACCCTTTATATATACCCTTTATATACCTTCCTACAAGTCTTTGGGACTCAAACCCTGAACTCCTGTCCAGTCTGGCTTCTTGCTTTGGTGGAAGGAGTGACTTCTGTAGGAACCCATGACATATGTTTGTCTCTGCTCGCCTGGTGGGAGGTGGGTTGCTTTCCCTGTGAGGCATACAGGAACCCGTGTCATTTCTGCATAGTCTGTAGAAAGTGTGGGGACAGGAACTCAAGTCACAGCTGTTACATTGAGGCTCTGCAAGGCTTCCCACAGGGCCCAATATGCTGGAGGTTTACTTGGGTACAGGGAGGTTATTTTCATCTCTTTGGAGCTGCTTCATTCTGTGCTTTCACCCAGGTGGCCTTCTTGCCTCATCCCACCATTTGCATCAACAATTGGGGGTGGAAGGGGGTGGAGGAGACAATTGAGGAAGATTCCAGTTATGCCAGTAAGATGGGTTTATGTGGTCTGTGCTGGAAGTGCAAGAGGACAAAGTTCAGTTTTGTTCCATTCAGAGTTTTTTTTTTTAAAACATATAATGTATTATTTGTTTCGGGGGTACAGGTCTGTGATTCATCAGTCTTACACAATCCACAGCACTTACCATAGCACATACCCTCCCCAATATCTATCCCCCAGCCACCCCATCCCTCCCTCCCCCACTGCCCAGCAACCCTCAGTTTGTTTTATAAGATTAAGAGTCTCTTATGGTTTGTCTCCCTCTCTGCTTTCATCTTGTTTCACTTTCCCCTCCCTTCCCCTATGATCCTCTGTTTTGTTTGTCAAATTCCTCTTATCAGTGAGATCATATAATTGTTTTTCTCTGATTGACTTATTTTGTTTAGCATAGTACCCTCTAATTCCATTGATATCGTTGCAAATGGCAAGATTTCATTTTCTGATGGCTACATAGTATTCCATTGTATATATATATACCACATCTTCTTTAACCATTCACCTGCTGATGGACATCTAGGCTCTTTCCATAGGTTGGCTATTGTGGACATTACTGCTACAAACACTGGGGAGCACATGCCCCTTTGGATCACTACATTTATATCTTTGGGGTAAATACCCAGTAGTGCAATTGCTGGGTCATAGAGTAACTCTATTTTCAGCTTTTTTGAGGAACTTCCATACTGTTTTCCAGAGTAGCTGCACCAGCTTGCTTTTCCACCAACAGTGTAGGAGGGTTCCCCTTTTTCCGCATCCTTGCCAATATGTCATTTAATGACTTGTTAATTTTAGCCATTCTGACTGGCATGAGGTGGTATCTTACTGTGGTTTTGATTTGTACTTCCCTGATGCCAAGTGATGTTGAACACTTTTTCATGTGTCTGTTGGCCATTTGGATGTCTTCTTGAAAGAAATGTCTGTTCATGTCTTCTGCCCATTTCTTGATTGGATTATTTGTTCTTTGGGTATTGAGTTTGATAAGTTCTTTTTTTTTTTTTTTTTAAAGATTTTATTTATTTATTTGATAGACAGAAATTACAAGTAGGCAGAGAGGCAGAGAGAGAGGAGGAAGCAGGCTGTCCACAAAGCAGAGAGCCTGATGCGGGGCTCGATCCCACGACCCCGGGATCATGACCTGAGCCGAAGGCAGCGGCTTTAACCCACTGAGCCACCCAGGTGCCCCTGATAAGTTCTTTTTTTAAAAAATTATTTTAGATTTAGATTTTGAATACTAGTCCTTTATCTGATATGTCATTTGCAAATACCTTCTCCAATTCTGTTGGTTGTCTTTTGGTTTTGTTGACTGTTTCCTTTGCTGTGCAAAAGCTTTTATCTTGATGAAGTCCCAATAGTTCATCTTTGCCCTTGCTTCCCTTGCCTTTGGCGATTTTTCTAAGAAGTTGATGTGATTGAGGTCTAAGAGGTTGCTATCTGTGTTCTCCTCAAGGATTTTGATGGATCCCTATCTCACATCCAGGTCTTTCATCCATTCCAGAGTTTTATTTCTGACTGTGATTTCTGGAGACCTGAAGTGTTGAAGATGATTTAGTGAAGAATATGGGCCCAGGAATCAAACACACCCAGGCTGGCCCACTGGCTTTGCCACCTAGTGACCATGTGAGTATTTGGCAGATAAGCCATCAGTTTCTTCTTTAATAGAGTGGAAATAAAGGTTCCGATAGTTGCTGTTGAAGGCTTTTCTTTTCCAGCATTATTGAGATATAATCGACATAACATTGGGTAAGTTGAAGGTGTACAATGTACCATTTGTTTAGTTTTGTTTTTGTTGCTTGTGCCTTTGGTGTCATAACCAAAAAAATTGTTGCCAAGACCAGTGTCAAGGAGATTTTCCCCTATATTTTCTTCTAGGGGTTTTACAGTTTCTTTTTTTGGGGTGGGGGTTTTACAGTTTCTTATGTTGAAGTCTTTAAACATTTCAAGTTTCAAGTTGATTTTTCAAGTTAATTTTTGTGAGTTGTATAATATAGGGGTCTAGTGTCATTCTTTTGCATGTGAATATCCAGTTTTACCAGCACTATTTATTGAAATGACTATCTTTTCCCCAGTAAGTATTCTTGGCTCCCTTGTCAAGTACCAGTTGACCCTGTATGCATGGGGTCTTGATCCTGTTCCATTGATCTATATGTTTTTATGCCAATGCTATATTGTTTTGATTACTATGGCTTTGTAATATAGTTTAAAATCAGGAACTATAATGCCTCCTCCAGCTTTTTTCTCCTTTCTTAAAATTGATGGGGTATTCTAGGTCTTTTGTGTATCCATATGAATTTTAGGATTATTTTCTGTACATCTGTGAAAAATGCCATTAGAATTTTGATAGGGATTGCATTGAATCTGTAGATGGTTTTAGATAGTATGGACATTTTAATAGTATTAATTAGTATTAAATTAATTAGTATTAAATAGTATTAATATTAATAAATAGTATTAATTCTTCTGATCTACAGGCATGGGATATCTTTCCATTTATTTGTGTCTTCTTCAGTTTCTTTCATCAATATCTTATAGTTTTCAGTGTAACAGATCTTTTATCTTCTTAGTTAAATGTATTCCTAAATATTTTATTGTTTTTGATGCTGTTATAAATGGGTCTTTCTTCTTTATTTCTCTTTCAGCTACAGTGTTAATATATAGAAATGAAGTTGATTTTTGTGGGTTAATTTTGTATCCTGCAATAATACTGAATTTATGTATTAGTTCTAACAATTTTTTGTTGAATCTTTGGGTTTTCTATATATGAGATCATACCATCTACAAGCAAAGACAATCTTAGTTCTCTTCCTGTTTGGATGCATTTCATTTCATTTTCTTTCCATTTCACAGCTAGGATTGCTGTGAAGGCTTAATGGTACTTAGCAGATGCTCAATAAATGACCACAGTTATTGTTAATGAGGTGATATACAATAAAAAAACTAGCCATTTTTAGTATAATGACAAGTGGTGCAAAGCAGAGGCTCTCAGGATGGGGAACTCATGTTCTCAAGAACATTAAAGAATCTCTGCAGCATAGAAGTGGCAGGATTCTTCCTGTATGAGTACATTCCCACCTGTGTGGCATTGCTCCTCTGAACCTGATCATGGACTTTGCCATCATCATGAAGGATCTTAGCACATCAAAATGATGTGTATGACACAAATTGGAATCATGCTGCCACAAACCCATCAGAGTACACTGGGAACAAAAGAACGAATCTAAACATATGCTTATTGACCAGGCCTGCTTGGATGAGTTGTTCTGCACAGAGAAGACTTAGTCCTGTTTCACATTTCATTAAGTTGGAGATAAAAACCTCAACACAGGCATGATCTTAGGCATGGCAGTTACTGAAGGGGAGCTGTGACCCATACTTCCAAGTGAATTGTCAATGTTTTACTATAGTTGAGGTGGAATGTAGTGGTTTTAATTTCAAAACTTGCTTTGAGAAGGCAGGGTGCTACAGACAGAAGCAAAGGGCCCAGCACCAAGCAGTGTTCTTGGCTGCTCCAGCCACAGCAGGGTCTGGGGCCAGCTCCAAGTAGCTTTTGGCACGCAGGGGGGCGGAACGTGAAGAAGCAGTGAAATCTGCGGCCTCCTGACTTCTCCATGTGCTGGAGGAGAGGTGAGCTGCACTTTGTAGCTGAGTCTACAGTTGCTGTTCCATCTCAAGGACCTCCTTCTAGAAGAATGGGTTCATAAGGCTCAGAGAAAGGTCAGTAGGGAAATCAACCAGAAGAAAAAAATCTTTCTTCATTTTGGCAACCAAAATGGTTTGGCAGTCCTGAAGTTTCACCCCGTGGTTCCCTGTCTTTGCTGAAGTTTACAGCTGTCAGGATCAGGCTGGTATGAGACAAATGGACTAAATTTGCCAGCTCACCTAGTTGTCCTTGAGGCTGGAGTCTGGACAGAGGTCAGTCAAGCCTGCTGACCGTGTGTTCCCTTGTACTCCTGTGGTGAAGGCAAGTAATGGGGCCAGCGGCACAGCTTGCAAAATCCATCACTATCTGTGTTCATTCCTCAACACCAAATGTTTGATGCCCATGATGTACCCAGCACTGGGCAGAGGAGGACCTAGGACTACAGAGATGAAGGTGTTGGTTCCTTTTTTCAGAGTCATGGTAGGATGGGGGACACAGAGAAGTGGATTATAAGTATGATGTGACAGGGACTAGATAGGATACCCGGGAAGTACAGGGGAAAGGGCACCCAGCCCTGTTCAGCTAGGAGGTGATGTGTGGCTTTAAAGACTGTTACAAATTGAATATTGTCCCCTCCTGCAAAAGATATGTGGGAGTCCTAACCCCTAGTACCTCAAAATGTGACCTTATTTGGAGTTAGGACCTTTATGAGTTAATTAAGTTAAATTGAGGTCATTAGCATATGCCCTAACCTAGTATGTATCCTGATGAAAGGGGAAGCTTTAGACACAAAGACGCATGCGTGTGCACGTGCACACACAAGTACACAGGGATAATGCCACAAGGAGATTGGAATTATGCTGCCACAAGCCAAGGAGCTACCAGAAGCCAGGAGAGAGTCCTGAACTATTCCTTCTCTCACGCCTCTAGAGGGAACATGGCCCTGCTGATACCTTGATTTCAGACTTCTGGCCTCCAGAACCGTAAGATATTAAATTCCTGTCCTCAGCCAACCAGTTTGTGTATGTTGTTACAGTGGTAACTAGGAAACTAATACTTGGAGTCGGGGTTATCCAGGTGGAGAAAGAGGGGAAGGGAGCACCCTGTCCCGGCATGGAGACAGGGACATGGTACATTGTTTCTTGGTGCAACTAGGGCATAGAAACAGGGTGGGGTCTTTCTCCACTTGGATAATCCCTAAGTCCTTGTTATTAGTTTCCCACTTTCTAGTAAAAAAAGACTGGAGAGAAGGGTGTATTGCTTAAATCATGAAGATCTTGGCCTGGTGCCACACTAAGGAGTTCGGGTTTAATTCTGAAAGTGATGGGGAACTACAAAGGAATTCCATTACAGCCAGCTTGGCAGCATTGCAGAGATGTAGTTGTGAGGGGTGGCTTAGGGAGGGAGGTTGCTGTGGCAACCCTGGCTGGGAGTATTGAGATCCAAATCAAGGCAGTAGCTAAGAGAAGAAGGACCAGGAGGAGGTGCAGCTGAGGAGAGGGTGGACGGCTGTCTGTGGCACAGAATGGAGGTGTGGGGGTACAATGCCCAACTGGATGCTGGTGGTCTTCCCTGAAACAGGGAAGGCAGAAAAGGAGCAGTTGCCTGCTGGGTAATATCTGTGCTGTTTTAGGCCTGCTAAGTTTGAGGAACCAGTGAAACATCTGTAGGACCCTGGATAATGTGAGAAACTTAGGGGACCCTGTCCAAGCTTTTGCCTGGTGTGGACAGAGTCACCTGTAGGAAGTATGGAGAGGAAAACAAGGCTGAGGGGGCCCAGGGTTCCCACCAGGGTGCTCTCCACCCTTTACTGTGGTCAGAGGGGCTGAGTTGCAACCTGAAAAGGGCCCCTTCCTCCCTTCTTTACCTGTGGCTGGGGCCCTAACTAGGATACCCTGGTTCACACCAGACAGACCATACCTGGCCACTCAGTCTTGCTGACCCAGGGCTGGGCTAAGAGGTGGATGTGTTTGGTCATGGGGCAGCCTTTGGGGAGCCCATATTAGAGATCAGAGCTAGTCTGCTAGTCTGAGCCTCACAACTCCTAATCCAGATACCTCATTCTTCAGATCTTACTGATCTGTACTGTATTTTATTGCTGTAATATGAGCTATGGGCTAATGTCAGTGGGCACAAACCTGGGCTTTATAATCTGGAGACCCACTTATGTGGGGTTTGACTTTGCCCCAGGTAGATTAGGCAGACAGCTTCATTTTGCTTAATTCCCCATGCCTCAGTTTCCTCACCTCAGTCCCAGCCACTGTCATTGTCTAACCAGATTGCAGAGGGCAAATGTGAGACATACAGCAAAATGCTTTGATCTCTCTTGAAGGAAAAGTACCTCATTAATAATACCTTGCCTACTGGAAAGACCATTGTGTTGGTTTGGGCTCTCTGCTGGGAGGTCATTCTTGGTATTTGATTTCTCTCCTTTGATACCTTACCTTTTCCCAAACTGGCTCTTTTTAAGACTTACTTTCGGATTACCTTAAGACTGGTTTTCCATTGGAGTTTTTCTGTCACCTTCTTTTCAAGTAACTCTTGCAGCACTTACTAAGCTTCTATTGAAGGATACACTCACTTTCTCCCAGCCTGAGCTGAGGGTCTGGCCTCGCTCTCAATACCTGCTGGCTATATTCAGGAAGGTTATACTCATTTTCCTGCCTCATAACTAGATGAATTATATTATACTCAGCTCAAGACCTGTAAGCCAGTCATTCACAATGAGATGGCAGAACTGGATTCCTCATTAGAAGATGCTCAGAAGGATTAAGGGAAAAGTTTATTACTGTTAATATCAACCAACATCTGTCAGATGCCCACAGAGTACAAGGTCCCATACAGCATAGGAAATGACAGAGCTTCATCATTATCCAGAAGTTCTGGGCCATTGACCAAATAAAGGAGAAAATCCTCATATGGATTCCAGTCATCAGTAAACCCTTAATATTGAATTCCATGACTCCGCAGTCTGGCTCTGCATCAGCTCCCCAGCCTGGAAGTATAGAATCTGGAGGCAAGATCCAGGAATTGGTATTTTTCAGAAGTTCTCCGGGGTGATTCAGGTGCATGTTTAAGTTTGAAGCCTGCCATAATGCTCTCAAAGCCTCCTTGATGGACAGTGCCATTAGGGATGGGAGAAACTTGATTGCCTTCAGCCATCTTCCTTCATCCTTACTCTTATTTACTCCATCAACATTTATTTTATTGAGGGCTAGCTCCAAGTCAGAGGCTGTGCCTCATGGTTGGTGCTCCAGCCAACACACCAGTGAGTAGGAAGGATATAGTCCATGCTCCCAGGAACCCCACATCTTCTTCTGTGACCCTGAGGCTTGCCTGGATGAGAGAAGTCCTAGAGTTCTGCAAAAGGGAGGTAAGAGTCTTTGTGGCTGGGAGCATGAGGGACTGTGTAAATAGAGGAAGACCCATGCAACTCCTCTCTTCTGCCTTTCTTGCTTTTGCCTTTCTGCCACAAATATTTATGGAGACAACACTTTATGATGTGGATGTGGGTTGCTCTGGGTCCAAATGCCTTCCACAGGCACTGTGGTGTCAGGCCAGTTCCTTCTGTGACATGGGACCTCCTAGTGCAAAGAGGGTAGTGTGAGGGTATGGTTGTCTGGTATGAAATCAAGGCCTGGACACAGAGCTTAACGAGGTAATAGGACAAGTGCCCATTCTCATGGAACTTACATTCTGGCAGAAAGAAGCTACGTAAACAAGAAAATAGTAAGGACAAAATAAGTTCCGACGGTGATACTTCCATGAAAAAAGAAAACCAGGTGGTGAGATGGGCAGTGACTCTTTGGGGGTTTGGGATGTTAGGGGTGACCATACTGAGGAGGGGCTGGCTTAGCTGGACCCAAGAGCCAGCCTTGCAAAGATCTTAGTGGGGGCATCTCAGGCTGAGGGAAGAACAGGGTGAACTCAGCCCTTTCCGTCATGAGGGGGCTCTGGTAACTGAAGTACAGTGAGGTAGGGGAGAGGGTTGGGAGGTCACTCAGAAAGGCAGGCAGGGGCTATACCCTTTTAGGGTCTGGTGAGGACTTGGAATTTTATTTTAAGTGAAATGGGAACTCATTGGAGGGTTTTAGGCAAGGGAGATATATGATTTAATTTATGTTTTAAAAATACCCACCTTCCCTTGTGCAACTAAAATATCACCAGCACCCATCTAGACCTGAAGCTGGGTTGGTTTTTGACAAAATTTTAGGTTTCACCATGCACTGGTGTCACACTAGCTTTGAAAAGGCAGCAAGATTTAAGGTAGACCCTGCATCTCTGAAAACAGTGCCTAAATCTTGTTCCCTATTGTTCCTTGAGAACAGCACTGGGAATAAGACTTCTCTGTTGCACCCCTTTTCTGCCTTGAGAATTGCTGGTGTCTCTTGGGTAGGCACTGGCCTTGTGAGAAAGCCCCTGGACCTTCTTTCAAGCCTGCACCCACCATGGTTCCTGGTTCTGTCTTCCTGCCCTAGTTGTACTGTTGTACAAGGTTAGGTTTCTAAGCCTCTATTTCTTTGCTGTCTCTGTTTTGCCTGGAGACCTGTGTCCAGGACAGTCATGAGCTCATTCACAACTTCTTGGGGCTCAGTGAGGCAGTTTGGTGCAACTTGGTTGTGAAGGTGTGTGGTTTTCCTGTGTGACTCATTTGGCACTCAGCAGGGAGGGGGGCTGGAATGCAGGGCTTCTGTTCCTGTTACAACGCTTCTGTTGTGAAGTGTTCTTTCTGGATTTTCCTGGGACATTCAAGTGCATCCCCTGTGGAGTATGTTTGCCGGCTTACTTATGTTACCCCTACCTTACTCCAAACATGCTTTCAGATATCTGACAAACATACATAAACTACAGATTAGAAAAAGCTGAGAAAGAGGAAAAAGAGTGGAGATAAAATGGTATAAAAATGAGGCCGATTTAAAAGCAGACTTGAAATTCTTTACACTTGCTTATGGGTGGATGACAAATTTGCTTCTCTAACCAGCAACGTTAAGGACAGCCCTGTCCCTGCCTGCCATGGACAGTCTCCGTGGCTGACAGATTCATGAGGGGTGGAGGTGTGCTGTGTCTCAGCCTTGACATCCAGGGTAACACATGTCCCTCTTGGGGACAATGCAGACAGGGCAGGCAGGTGTTCACAGGGCAAGGCTTGCAAAAGTTGCAGGACTGAGAGAAAAGATTGTGTGTTGTGGGGGTGACGTATATGTCACTTTTAATCCTACTGCTCTCCTTATTAGCTGTGTAATGTAAAGCAAGTTTCTTAACCCTTATGAGTGTCAGTTTCTACATCATAAAAATGGGGCTAATAATGCTTACCTTGTGATGACTGAATGATCTATGTAGACTCATAGAATGTATGCCCCAAGTGCAGCCATAATTAGCATTGTTATCACCAAGACGAGCCTGTTGGTTGACAATTGGCTAATAGTTATTGAAAGCCAACTATATGAGTATCTATATTACCTTACTGACCCCACAGCAACCCTGGAAGGAAGGCATTATTATTCATGCTTTAAGTTAAGGAACTATAGACTCAGAGAATTTAACGAATTTGCCTAGAATAGCCAGCCTTCGTATACCTTGCCTTTAAAGGGTTAAAAAAAAAAGTGCTTCAAGGAGAAACTTCAGTCCTGCCAGGGAGTACTAATAGTAATATTAATTATAAAAATAATCCTTATTGGATATTTTTTTGTGTTAGGCATTGTTGTGTATTTTACATAAACTATCTTAATCTTTAAAACAACTCTCTGATATAGGTATTGTTTTTATGCTTGTTTTATCTTTAAAATAGATATTTTAAAGCTGATTATTTGCAGCTTACAAAAGTTACTTTAGCAAGTTGAGAATCTAGAGTTCCTTAGATAAGTACAAGAGACTTTGTTCATTTGTTTGACAGCTAGCCATTGAATGGCTACCATGTCCCAGTCTCTCTTCTAGGCCCTGAGGATTCCATGGCTTACAAAACAGAAAGAGTCACTACTCTCATGCAGTCTAGGAATCTTATGGGGGAGGCAGTCACATCCAGCAGAACAGGGCTCAGAAGTTAGTGTCCTATCTCTAATTTTGGGTTTCTTTCTCCTACACTATAATGGGAGCTATAGGTTACCTTCCAGCTTGCTGTTCTGGTCTTAGGCCATTCATATTTTTGTAAAACTGATGAAATTTCATCAAAGCAAATGACCTCATTTTATGGCCTTGGTGTTTTATTTGTTTTTTATTTGTTTGTATTAGCTATAGACCTCTTTCTTCAAACAGAATCTTCCATAGGAGCCCTCTGTAGGCATGACCAGTTGTCCATGTGACTGTCTATCTATAGTCACATAAATACATATACACACATGCACAGATTAATGTGTGTAGGGGAAGAAAAACTGCTTCTACCCTCTTAGGTTCAGTGTTTGGAGGCCTTCAAATTAAACTGACAAAACAGATCAGTGAGGGAAAAGACAGATTTTTATTCATGTAAGTATGTACATGGGAGTTCACAGAAAAACATGACTCAAAGGGGTGGTTAGAATTTGGGTTTTTTTTTTACAATCTTAATAGGGAAAAGTAAGAGGGAGAAGGGCACTTATGAAAACAAATGACTTCCTATTAAGGGAAAGGGTAGGGATCAAAGGGCACTTAAAGGAAAACAAGTGACTTTTTGGAAAGGTAAATGGGCTTTTTGGAAAATAGTTGGGAAATAATAGTTTTTTAACACTGTGTGTTTAGGTGGAAGAGTGAATCTTCCCTAGTTGCTTCTGGGGAGGGAATTTATGACAAGTGAGTTCTTTGAGGTTTTTTTGGAAGTTCTGCTTTTAGTCAGAAAAAGCATTTCAGGAATTCAAATACTTGCAGCTCAAAATAATTGTTATGCCATAGTGGTGTGTTCTGGATGCCTTCAGCAGAAATGCTTCCATGATCCTTTCCCATATACTATCAGACACAGAGATAGGGATCAGTGAGAGGACATCTAGAAATGGTATCGTTTCTAGGTTTCTTTTCTTGCTTGGGGATTTAGGCCCCCTTTGAGCAGAGGTCATCCATCTCCATAGTGTGGGATTCACATGCTTCCAAATGTGTGGGAGAGCTGGAAAATTCATACTTAACCACATTTGTATCAGCTTCTCTTTATTCCAGGAAGACTTCTTGATTGCTTGTCAGATGCCTGGCATGGTGCTGCAGCTGAGAATATAAGAATGAAAAATATCTTCACTATTAAGGAGCCCACAGACTAGTGGGGAGACAGTAATGAAACTCGTAATTAAAGATTATATGATAGATACTAGGACAGAGAAGGGCCCCGTGGTGCAATGGGAACTAGCAGAGAATTCTCAACTCTGCCCAGGTTGGGGGAGAGCAGGGAGACTTCACAGAGGAGATGGGTTTTGAACCGACTATGGAAGGATGGATGGAAGATCATCAGGGGACAAGGACATTGCAGGCAGAGGGAATGTGTACAAAGACACGCAACCCATGGTGTCTTTGGGAATTGCTAGTGATGCCATGATTAGAGCACAAGTATGTTACTGGGGTTGGGTGTTAAGGGGATGAAGATGATGAATCTAGAGGGCTGTCTGAGGCAGGCCCGGGAAAGACCTTAGAACACCCTAGCAAGAGTGGAGAGTAGTTTGGAGGGAGAGGGCACTGTAGTCAAGAGGCTCAACAGCAGAAATAGAAATTGAGTTGTGAGAATGCATTAAGATTAATCCTACAAACAGGCTGCATTTTCATGTGGCACTTTCAAGATCCACCTGGCTGGGCCAAGAGGAAGGCTGAAAGTTAAATGTTGGGAAAACGCTCTGAAATAGCTTCCTTGGCATCTAGCTTTGATTATTGTTACAGCACATGCATAACCAGGAAGGAATTATACATATGTATTTCCCAGTGGCTACTGCTAAGCCAAAGGGAAAAGAATATTTGCATATCTTAAAGAATTGATTGAGATTCTAAAGCTACACTGGAAAGTTAAGAGTAAAATGCACAGCTTGAAAGACTGCTTTTTGGCATGAGAGTGCAGACCAGATTGACTCTGTGACACAGTTTTTAATTAAGTGTTTATAAAGAGACATTTATAGCCACTCAAGAGGCCTTTATGGTCCTTTGGGGAAGAGACGTGATGGAGGAGAAGTTTACAGTTCTAGCAGAAATTAATATATAAACAGACCTCAATGTGCATTTAAGAAAAATCAAATAGGAGGAAGCATTTTGTGAGGTGAAACTTGTCACACAAATTAAAACTGAATACAATGGGGAGAAAACTTGGGAAACACATCGGTTGAAGTGCTTCACATTAGAAGATTAAATAACACTTTCATGTTAATTAATTCACATTGATTTTGAGTTAATAAGCATTATTAAGTAAATACCAAATATTTTCTTAAAACTGTAGAACTGGAAATTAACTGCCATGAAGTAGATGCTTCCCTGTTTCTATGGAGTCATTAAACTACAGCAGTGGCTTGAATCCACAGTGGCAGAACAGGCTAGTTAGTAGGGAATTTGGCTAACACTAGGCTCAGTTATGTACTTAGTAGCAGGAGTGAACTATAAAATAGTAGCTAAATTTCCTCCTACTTGCTTCACACCTCCAAGCAAACAGCTCCAGGCTCTGCTACTGCTCTGATTTCTAGATATGAGTTTCTTAAGCTGGGCTATGTCTGAGAGAGGAGGGATCATTGTCCAATATTTGTGCTTTCTTTTGTATTTGGCATTTATGTCTAACTAGAAATCGCAGTGTTGGCTCAGCTCTTTCCAACTAGTATTTGGCTTCCTTTATGAAGACCCAACGTTAAAAACAAAAACAAAAAGAAAGACATTATTAAGGAAAGCTGCTTGAACTGGCTAGGCCAACTGATGTTTGTAGTTATCACACGGGTGCTCATCTCAGACACAGCAAGCAAAATAGACTGTCTTCTAGAAAACAAAACCAGAGTGAATTCCCATTTGTGTGACCACACAGTGCTTATATTCTGGGAAACCAGTAAATATCCACTCTCTTCAAAATTGTGCACTCTGGCTATGGTCCTTTGTACTCTTTTCTTTCCAGAAGCCACCTGCCTACTTCTGGTGGGCTCTCAAGGGCTTGGAACATTCTTATTTGCTATAGTTTGCCCTTTCTCTACCCCAATGCAGGGAATGGTTAAGACCCGAGAGTCATTGGGAAATGAACACTGTTTTTGTTTGTTCTGTTCTGTTTTTAGTTTTTAATCTCTCAGAAACAAAATTTTTGAGAGTGCACCAATGTCTGTCCATGCCAGATATGTGACTAGAGCTCAGTAATGAGACAGTTCATCTCCTGCATTGAGCATGCAACATTGAAGTGTACACAGAATGGGATAACCAATGTAAAGAAGCCACAGTTTCTCTCTTCTTTCCATTGTCCTCTGGATTAACATATGTCATTAGACAGCAGGCCCCGCACTAAGCTCAGGTGGAACAGCTTAGGGAGGTGCTCACTGGATCTTTAGAGAAAGTCCCGTTCTATTGGAATTGCACTAAGAAAGTACTCCCGTGGGTACACAGGCTTCCTTGCACTTCCTAGGCCTAAAGACCTGGAATGTTCTTTCCTCTAAGAAGTTGGAACGTGGTTTCAGGTGTTTGCTCTACTGAGATCATCTTATCATTCAGTATAAAATGGCATCCTCCCAGGGCTCTTATGCTCCTTTAGCCTACTGGACTTTTCTCTTTCCCACAATATTGTCACTCTCTAACATGTCATATTCTTTCCTTATTATGCTTTTTCTTCATTATCTGTCTCTGTCTTTCTCCTGATGCTGCCATGAAAGCAAGCATTTCTTTTTCTCCTCTTCCTCTTCCTCTTCTTTCTCTTTCTTCATTTCTTCTTCCACTGCTGCTTCTTTTTTTGTCTATCAAAGAAGCTCAAGCACCACAAATAGGCAGGTATGCAGATATATTTATCTTGAAAAATTATATGCCTGTGAAATTATCAAAAGATACAGAACTTTTACTTTTCCCCCAGAGGCAATCAGTACTACAGTGCCTTGATTATTGTAGCTTCATAAGAAGTTGAAATCAACTAGTGTAAGTCCTCTAACATTGTTCTTCTTTTTCAAAGTTAGAGTGGCCTTCTACATCATTTATATATTCATAGACTCAACTTGTTGATTTCTACAGAAAAACCTGTGCAGATTTTGATTAGGATTGCATTATATTAGTTGAGATGTATAACGATTTAATATTTGTAATAATGTGAAATGATCATCACAATAAGTCTAGTTAACATCCATCACCATAGGTGGTTACAACTTTTTTTCTTGTGATAAGGACTTTTAAGATTTGCTTTCTTAGCATCTTTAAAATATGCAAAATTATATAATACAGTATTATTAACTATAGTAACCATACTGTACATTACATCCCTAGGATGTATATTTATTTTATTTATAACTGGAGTTTGTGCCCTTTGACCATTTTCACTTATTTGTGCTCTCCCCAATCCCCACCCCAAGTCTGGTTCTGGCAACCACCAATCTGTTCTCTGTATCTGAGTTCAGTTTGTTTAGATTCCACATATAAGTGAGATAATGAGGTATTTATCTGTCTGACTTATTTCACGCTGCATAATGCCCTCAAGGTCCACCTATGTTGTCATAAAAGGCAAAATTTCATTCTTTTTTTATGGCTAGATAATAATATTCCATTGTGTATGTGTATACACACACACATACACACATACATACACCCTATCTTCTTTATTCACTTATCAGTGGACACCTGGATTATTGTAAATAATGCTTCAGTCAGCGAACATGAAGGTGCATATATCTTTCTGAGTTAGTGTTTTCATTTTCTTTGGATAAATATTCAGAAGTGAGATTGTTGGATCATATGGTAGGTCTATTTTTAATTTTTGGAGAAACCCCCATCCTGTTTTCCATAGCGGCTATAGCAGTTTACCTTCTCACCAATAGTGCATGAGGGTTCCCTTTTTTCCACATCTTTGTCAACATTTGTTAACTCTTATCTTTTTTTTTTTTTTTAAGATTTTTATTTATTTATTTGTTAGACAGAGAGAGCACGCAAGCACAGGCAGACAGAGTGGTAGGCAGAGGCAGAGGGAGAAGCAGGCTCCCTGCCAAACAAGGAGCCCGATGTGGGACTCGATCCCAGGACGCTGGGATCATGACCTGAGCCTAAGGCAGCTGCTTAACCAACTGAGCCACCCAGGCATCCCAACTCTTGTCTTTTTGATAACAGCCATTCTAATGTGTGAAGTGATACCTCATGGTGGTTTTGCATTGCATTTCCCTGATGATGAGTGATGTTGAGCATCCTTTTGTGTACCTGTTGGCCATCTGTATGTCTTCTTCAGAAATTGTCTGTTCAGATACAATGCATATTTTTTAAATCAGATTTTTTTTTTTGGCTATTGGGTTGTATGAGTTCTTTATATATTTTGGATATGAACCCCTTTCGGGTATATGATTTACAAATATTTTTTCTCATTTGACAGTTTGCCTTTTCATTTTGTTGGTAGTTTCCTTTGCTGTTGAAAAACTTTTTAGTTTGATGAACCCCTAACTGTTTATTTTTGCTTTTGTTGCTTTTGATTTTACTGTCAAGTGAGGATCATCTTATTTGGTCATTTTTCTCTGTACTGTTGAACAATAGTGGGAAGAGTGGATATTCTTGCTTTGTTCTTGAGCTCATGAACTCTTTCCATTTCCCAACTGTATGTCCTCCTGAACTGGGATACAAATTGTATTTGGATTCTGAGTGACTGGGTAGCTTATGAAGGTAGAACTCTTTGCTGATGAACATACAAATTCTTTCTTTTTCTTTCCTCTAGGATTCACTACCAGGGTGATGATCTAGAGAAAGTTCTAGGTGAATTATTCGGGCACTTTTGCATGAAAACACCTCTTTTCCCCCTCAAATAATGTCATTTTGCCTTTGTCTCAATACCTTGAAGAATTGGGAACATATTTTCTTGAAGATTTCAGGAATGCCTGAGTGTTTCAGTCGGTTAAGCGTCTGCCTTTGGCTCAGGTCATGTTCCCACGGTCCTGGGATTGAGTTCTACATCGGGCTCCTTGCTCGGTGGGGAGCCTGCTTCTATCTCTGCCTGCCACTCCCCCTGCATATGCTTTCTCTCTCTCTCTGTCTCCCTCTCTGAAAAATAAATCAATAAAAATAAAAAAAAAAGATTTCAAATGAAGAGCATTTTTTTTTTTCTAGCTAAAACTCTTTCTTTACTTCTTCTGGAGAAAGGCTTGATCTTCTCTTATGGAAATTTTATATTATGTCATTTTCTTCTCTCAGATTTAATGAATAGAACTGAGAGAGTTTACGAAAGTCAAATTAGCCACATTTCTTCCCAACAAGAACAATTGTGTGATTTGCATCCTGTCTTTCATTATAACATTCATCGACCGTGTAGCAATTCTATTATGATAGCGAACTAAACTCTATCATTTTTAAAAAATATTTATTTATTTGACAGAGATCACAAGTAGGCAGAGAGCCAGGCAGAGAGAGAGAAAGGGAAGCAGGCTCCCTGCTGAGCAGAGAGCCCGATTCGGGACTTGATTCCAGGACCCTGAGATCATGACCTGAGCCAAAGGCAGAGGCTCAACCCACTGAGCCACCCAGGCACCTCAGACCTTACCTTCTTTATCCATTCATGCATTGAAGGGCATCTTCCTTATTTATTCTAATCTTCTGCTGTTAGTTAATTTTATAGCTCCTATGTTAGATATACTTTTAAGCTTGTTTATTTATTGGTTGCTAGTTTGAATTAGAATCCTTTTTCTTTTTTAAAGGTTTTATTTATTTATTTGATAGACAGAGATCACAAGTAGGCAGGGAGGCAGGCAGAGAGAGAGAGAGGAGGAAGCAGGCTCCCTGTCGAGCAGAGAGCCCGATTCGGGACTTGATCCCAGGACCCTGAGATTGTGACCTGAGCCGAAGGCAGAAGCTTAACCCACTGAGCCACCCAGATGCCCAATAGACTCCTTTTTAAATGGCCTTTTAAAATTGATCATTGCTAAGATATAGAATTTGGGGGGTTTGTTTATATCCTGCAACTTTGGTGGTTTCTTATTAATTCTAAGAGTTTTCAGTTGATTCTGTTGCATTTTGCATTATTTTGTATAAATAATGACAATTTTCCCTTATTCTTTTTGCCATCTTAATGCTTTGGGTAAGTGCTCCAGTATAGTATTCGCTGGCTGCCTGCATCTTTGTTTTCTGATTTTAGTAAATATTAGTTTAATGGGGATACTTGGCTGGCTCAGTTGGTTAAGTGGCTGCCTTTGGCTCAGGTTATGATCCCAGGATCCTGAAATCAAGTCCCACATCAGGCTCCTTGCTCATCGGGGAGCCTGCTTCTCTCTCTGCCTCTGCCTGCCACCCTGCCTGCTTGTACTCTCTCTCTCTCTGTGAGAAATAATTAAATAAAATCTTTTTAAAAAAGAATTATTTTAATGTCAAAGTATAATATTTAAAATTTTTTTAAATTTTATTTTTCATTAACATATAATGTGTCATTTGTTTCTGGGGTACAGGTCTGTGATTCATCAGTCTTACAGAATTCACAGTGCTCACCATAGCACATACCCACCCAGTGTCCATCACCCAACCACCCCATCTCTCCCACCCCGCTCTGCCCCAGCAACCCTCAGTTTGTTTCCTGAGATTAAGAATGTCTTATGGTTTGTCTCCCTCTCTGGTTTCATCTTGTTTCATTTTTTCCTCTCTTCCCCTGTGATCCTCTGCCTTGTTTCTCAAATTCAAAGTATAATATTTGTTCTGTGTTTTTTTTTAAAGGTTTTATGTATTTATTTGAGAGAGAGAGAATGAAAGAGAGAGAGAGCATGAGAAGGGGGAGGGTCAGAGGGAGAAGCAGACACCCTGCTGAGCAGGGAGCCAAATGCAGGACTCAAACCCAGGACTCTAGGATCATGATCTGAGCTGAAGGCAATAGTTTAACAAACTGAGCCACCCAGGCACCCCTTGTTCTATGTTTCTAAGAGATATATTTTTACCTTAAGAAAGTCCTCTCTCCCATTGCTACTGTATTCTTTTTAATTCATTAAATGTTTTTACTTTTATCAAAAAAATTTTAGAGTAATTTGAAATGATTAAATTTTTCTATATAATCTGTTAATCTTGTGAATTTCATGAATAGACTTCTTAATAAAGAATTCTTATAATCCTGGGATAAAGTCTGCCTGTATATGATGCATATTCAATAACTGTCTTGCTGATTCTGTTTTCTAATAATTTTATACAGGAATGTTTATAGTCATGTTCATTAGTAAGAATGACCTATAGGTGTGTATTTGTGTATGTGTGCACATGTGCATGTGTGTTTGCTATTTTTATTCAATTATGAAATTATGGTTAGGATAATCTAGCAGAATGAGTTGAGATGTTTCTTATTTATGTTCTGGAATAGTGTGAATAACATAACATAACATTAATGCGTTTCCTAAGCATTTTGTAGAACTCAAACCTTATTGTTTTAGTGCCTTTTTATCATGGCTAGATCTGTGACTGCTTTTTCATTTTTCTGTATAGTTACTTATCTATTCAGGTTTCTACTTCTTGAGCTAATTTTGATAATTTTCCTTAAAAATGAATGACCCATTTCTTTTAGGCTTTTGCATTTACTTCCACAAAGTTTTATAGTATTTTCTTACAATTTTAAAATTGTTCTGTATTTCTCTATTTAAAATTACCTACTCTTGGGGCGCCTGGGTGGCTCAGTGGGTTAAAGCCTCTGCCTTCGGCTCAGGTCATGATCCCAGGGTCCTGGGATCGAGCCCCGCATCGGGCTCTCTGCTCAGCAAGGAGCTTGCTTCCCCTCCTGTTTCTCTGCCTGCCTCTCTGCCTACTTGTGATCTCTCTGTCAAATAAATAAATAAAATCTTTAAAAAAAAATAAAAAAATAAAATTACCTACTCTTTCTAATTTTTAATATTTTTATTTATGTCCTTTCTTTTTTTTTGTCATCAACTGCCAAAGGTTTATTTCATTTGTTTGTTGAAAGAACTAGTTCTTGATTTTCTTGATCATGACTACTCTTCTGTATTTTTCATTCTATTAATTTCTCTGCTTAAACCTTTCTACTTCTGTTGATATTTATTTTGTTGTTCTGTTTATAGTTTGTGAATTTGATGCTCAGTTGATTTCTTTTTTTTTTTAATTTTAAATTCAGTTAGCCAACATATAGAAAACATCACTAGTTTAGAGGTAGACTGCAATAAGTCCTCAGTTGCATAAAACACCCAGTGCTCATCACATCACATGCCTCCTTAATACCCATCACCCATTTACCCCATTCCCACAGCCACCTCCCCTGCATCAACCCTCAGTTTCTTTCTGAGTCTCTCATGGTTTGTCTTGCTCTCTGATTTCTTCTCATTCTTGTTTTTCCCTCCCTTGCTCTATGATCCTCTGCATTGTATCTTATATTCCTCATATGAGTGAAACCATATGATAATTACCTTCCTCTGACTGACTTATTTCACTCAGCATAATACCTTCCAGTTCCACCCACATCTATATAAATGGTAAGATTTCATCCTTTCTGATGGCTGCATAGTATCTCACTGTATATATATACCACATCTTCTTTATCCATTCATCTCTCAATGGACATCTGGGCTCTTTCCATAGTTTGGCTATTGTGGACATTGCTGTTATAAACATTGGAGTGCATGTGCCCCTTCAGATCACCATGTTTGTATCTTTGGGGTAAATACCTAGTGGTGCAATTTGCTGGGTCATAGGGTAGTTCAATTTTTAGCTTTTTGAGGAAACTCCATACTATTTTCTAGTATGTAGGAGTTTTAAAAGAATACATATTCCCTTTTGTGGTATATAAAGTGATATATTATTAGATTTAGCTTGTTAATCGTGTTATTCAAATGCTTTCCAGTTTTATATTTGTTTGCGTGACTTGTCAACCTCTGAGAGAGTTAGAATACTCCCTTTATGATTATAATTATGCTATATGTTTTTATTTTCTCAAGTACACACAACACACACATATATATGTATATATATATTTATTTATTTTAGTGAAAAATTGGCAGAAGTTGTGATAAGATCTATTAGCCAGATGCTATTAAAAACTCGGTTTGGCAAGGTACTTCTTAACTCCACATATTATTATTTTACCTAGAAGTAGTTTCTACTAAATCATGCCAATTCTTTAGATTTAAATAAGTCACAATAGTGATATATTGCTTAATAACCCTGTCTCTACCTTGGCATTCCACCCTATCATTATGAATAATTTGTAATTTTTGTTTTTTCACCCTACCTAGATTGTATATTCTTGAGAAGTTTTTAAATACTTAAAAAACTTAGTTGGGTCTGAAGACCCAGAACAAACGCACACTTACATGTATAAGTTATAATTATAAACATAAATATAAACATATGTATAGTCTTTTAATTGTTCTCTTTGCTCTCATAACCAGTTCTTTTATTTCTTTTCTTTTTTTTTTTTTAAGATTTTATTTATTTATTTGACAGAGAGAGAGAGAGAGAGAGAG